>JANHFO010001667.1:201468-214549 GCA_032468095.1 Pareas carinatus
TTCTGTTTATAAAGACTTTTATACCTACTGTACTCTGTGCCTGTGTGATACTGGTTTCCATTGCTACTTCCTAGCCCGCAGCGTTTTTCACTACACGCACCATCTGCTTATTCCTAACATTGGTTCTAGGCCTAGGGTGCTAACAGGCAGCATACAAATTTAACAAACAAACAATTTCCCCTTCTAGTATACAGAACATGTTACTCTAATCAAGAAAATGGCTGAACTTGTATGATAGAGATGTTTCCCTCAAATTCGATTACTAAGCCTCTTCTGCTGACTCTTATTTATTACTGTAGGTCAATGCTAAGCTTGTACTGCTATGCATAAAAGGAGCTGTACCTTATACTGAAACAAAGCAGGCATTAATTGCATTTTTGTCATATATAACATTATATCACATCACGAGTTGTATTATATTTTTATACATCATAGTTCCTCTGAGAAATTCTACTCAACTGCCGTTTTTAAAGAAAATGCTGGGGAGAAACTCTTCTTCTACAGTTGAAACCTTGCGTCTACTTGGTCAGGAGACTTCCTTTCCAAGTAAATACGCTTAGCTTCAAGAAAGAATAAGAATGCTATGCACCAATAACTGGTGGTAAGAGAACTGACCCTGAAACTTCTCAGCTTATTTTATTAATTTGGCACTATATATTTCTAGGAGTAGAAATTGAGATCATACACATCAGCAGCCTAATCTGGCCATAATGTATTTAAGTAACAAAATGAATTTCTAGTAAGTCTTAGAACAGTGGTGGTAAACCTATGGCACACGTGCCAGAGGTGGCACTCAGAGCCCTCTCTGTGGGCACACGTACCATCGCCCAGAACAGATTTCTTTACTAGAAAGCCAGAGGGACACGGGGCTCCCCTCCCTTTCTCCACATGCTCTTGAGGACATTTCTGACATCATCCACCACTCTGACCAGCAGCCCAATGGGAGCGCTTCTTTCCTCCCCTGTCTGGGGTAAGGAGAGTGGCTCAAATGTCGTGCGGAGTCTGTGGCGAGGATGAGAGAGGACAGGAGCTAGGTTGGATGGGAGCATAGCTGGGGTAGGCCGCTGGATGGCACATGATGAGCTCGTGTAGGCTGTGGATGGGGTGGGGATGCATGGGGGTCACTGCTGGCTATGGGGGGGCGCATGTTGCTGTGTTGGCACTTTGCGATAAATAAGTGGCTTTTGGGTTGCAGTTTGGGCACTCGGTCTCTAAAAGATTCGCCATCACTGCCTTAGAAAGTGATGAAAAGGAAGAACTTTCAGGGGAAATGACTGACTCCTATTGCAAGTGAGTTGAAATTATTTTTTGAACTACAATATTTGACTGATGCTGCATTTGTGCACAATCTGTTGCTGCTGAGCTTGCAGCCTTTGTATAAGCCAATTCCCATTTGAAGTTTATGCCAGTGTTTTCTTAGCGGAATGCTAAATTAGGATGTGTGTCTGCATGCGCACGTGAGTGTTTGTAGAGGATAATTAGCTGTTGTCTGTGAAGGGCCCCAGAGATCATTTTGCTTGGAACTCTGCAAGTTAAAAAGCCTAATATTTACAATACACAGCAGATACTTTCTTTCTGAAGACCTACAACATGCTAGGAATGTATTCAAAAAAAGAGAGGGGGGCATTTCCCAACAGTGATCTAGTAAATGATTAGAAGGAGGAGAAAGAAAATACAGCACTAACTGCACAGGAAGAAGCAAGAAAGCAGTGGCGAGGAATGGAATTAAGGCGATCCTCCACTATCAGAACAATAGGTGACAATAAAGATGAAAAGTATAATGGAGTACTCAGGAAACAATTCCTTAAGGCAAGAATAAGGATATGACAGAGCATAAACGACAGACAAACATTTACTATGTAAATGAATAATAACTTTTTTCAGAATACAAAAGTTTCCGAAGAAAGAGGAGAAAAGTTTGGACAATGTGGATTACTATTCAGAAGATAGGATTCCTATTACATCTTTCTAATTCTCTGTTTTCTTTCAGAAAGGCAGGAATTGGCTTTTTCTTTAGACTTGGGGCTGAAATGATTGACACTCCTATCCTAAGGGTGGTATGAATGAGATTGTTTCTGGTTATCTATCTTAGTCTTCAATTTTAATTGAAATTGCTTACCTGATTTGTTTTGGGGGGATGTCTGTTGTTAAGCCACCTGGATTTACAATGTTTGAGTTGATTGATGACATACATTACTTCAACACACATACACACATACATTCTGGGGAACCTAGTAGAAACTAGAAAAAAACTTATATTCCGAGAGTTAATAGGTGGTTCTTGAATAATGTTAAAATCAAGGCTGAGATCCTGTCTCTTTTAAAGGTAAAAGCTCATTTTCTAGTGAATCCACAAATTTCTTCCAGCTGAGATCTCTGGAGAAGATAGAGGGCAGTATTATTAATCAGGTTCCTTAGCTTTAGACTATTTACGATAGTAAAAGAAAACTGCTATTATTGGTGATGAGGGAACCATAAAATATACTATGAGAAATGCTAAGGAAAAAATATCACTTAGAGAATGAGTTGAAAAGTGTGTTGATTGCTTTGCAAATGAGTCAGATGTCACAGCACCAGCATAAAATATTAGCATAAATTGATCTCATTCCCAATTTGGAATGTTTGTGAACAGATCTCTATTGAGCTAATGAGAAATATTATTGTTAAAACTTGGTGTTATATACACACCAAGTTCCTTTGCTCAGCTCTATTATTAGCATTGACTTTGTTATTCCATAAAAACAATATAAATGGAAATTAAACCACCACCTTCCACTATTAAAGCATTGTCAAGGGCAGGCTCGATGCCATGTTTATGTTTAGTATCACTTAATTATATAAGAACACACCACATCACTTTTTAAAGAAACCACAGATTCCTTTATTCTGGTGTCTCTAATTTACTCTAATGGAAAATTATTTTAACCATAATGGTTGGGGGTAGGCAGTTACGACTAAAAGTATTCCATGCTTGATCATGCCTTTGGCAATGGGATGCCCTCCGCAGGAATGATAATTTGAAGTTGAAGTCCTACTTTCAACACAGTTCAAGTAACTTTGCTTGACTCTAATGTTGGCGATGTTTATCTACAGTAATTTGTTAGCCAGCTATTTATTCAAGAAGCAGTCTGATTCAGTAACTGAAACTTCACACAGGGAAAATCAAATTTAAATCTGTCTTTAGTTATGGAGCAACCTAGATGACTTTGAGGTAGTCGTTCCCATGTGCATAAGTGCAGCAAATATTAAAAATGAATTGAAAAGTGAAAAATGAATTGAAAAACCGAGCACTTCTGAGAGTGATGTGGCACTAAAATGAATAAATGATAACACTGTGTAATATTATATAATTGTTTGAAATGTGTATTTCTTTTTCACATTTCCCACTGCCCTTGCTTTCTATTCCAGTAGCACCTCTGACTTTTCATCTCATTGGTCTGTGGATGAATAAGATGGTTCAAATAAGCAGAAAGTGCATACACTGGCATTGTGTGTGGGGACACGAAGGCAGTGCTGAGCACTCATTTCCCAGTATTACCTTCTTTTCAAGGCCACTGCCTTCTTTCTCAAACCATGGCTGGTGTGGCTTCACTTCTTCCTTTCAGCACCTGACTTGGTTTCTCCTACACTTATGTGGTACAGGTTTTCTTTCTCCCCTATGGTGCCAACTTCTGCAGTATTGTAATTCTGGATCATCCCCATGCAAGTCAGTACTGCAGGTGAGATGTAAGGCTGGTGCTGCACAAGCCAGAACTATGAAAGAGAAACTGGTCCCATGGGTAATGAGATCATGGGAAAAGGAATGTGGGGCTTGAAAATCTGGAACAAATGGTAAACTGAGATGCATGATCCCATAGTGTCTAGGCCAAATGCTCACAATGGGGATGGATGAACAAGCTGAGATAGCAGTATCTTTGCAGGCGAGTCATCACAGGCCTCACGGCAAACAAGCAAACCTCAGCAAGTTGCATGTGGCTTGCAGGATGTTTGTTTGAGACCTTTGTCCTAGAGAGGGATACTGACCTCTTGACTATTAATAAACTCCATAAACATGCCTGATTTGACACTTGTTGTTGTTCAGTCGCTAAGTCATGTCCAACTCTTTGCAACCCCATGGACCACTCAGGCCTCTATGTCCCTCACAGCCTCCCGCAGTTTGCCCAAACTCATGCCTGTTGGATCGGTGACACCCTGCAGCCATCTGCCGGCTCCTTCTCCTTTGGCCTCCCATCTTTCCCAGCATCACAGCCTTTTCTAATGAGTCCTCTTTTCTCATTAGGTACCCAAAATATCTGAGTTTCAGCTTTATCATTTGTGCTTCTAATGAACAGTCAGGGTAGATTTCTTCCAGGACTGACTGATTTGATCACCTTGCAGTCCAAGGGACTCTCAAGAGTCTTCTCCAGCACCACAAATCAAAGGCATCAATTCTTCGACATTCAGGCTTCCTTATAGCCCAACTCTCACAGACATACATTGCAAATTAGCTGCATAGCAGATTGTATATATTTGAGCAGGAAAAAAACCCACCATATGAATTGTTACAAACTACTCTACCTTATAAACTTGGCATATTATTTTTCCTATCTCCCTGAAATATTGTTTAAGGGGGGACCTCATGCATTCTTTTAGTAGTAGTATTTTAGTTTTTCTAAGCCACATAATTGTTCTCGACTTTCCTTTCGCTTAATCTTTAATTGGCCTTTATTTTGTTCCAGCTCCTTTAACCAGTTATAAAAAATTTGAAATGTGAAAGTAATAGATAAGCTGTGCTATTCTTTTGAAGGATATCTATCAGCACTGATATACTCCAGCATCTAGATTTCAAATTGGTATGATTAACTTAGCGCTACACTTCAGCTGAGTTTGAAGTTTTCATCAATAGATAAAATAGCTGCCCTTGTTAATACTAGCTTTATCAAATTATCAAAAGGAACTAAGTCATGTGCTGATGTAACATCCATGATCCCTCCTTCCTTGTATATGTATGTGTGTGTGCAGGTGTGTGCAGGTGTGTGAGTGTATGTGTGTGTGTAAAGTCCTTCTCTGTAAATTCATCTGTCCTCATTGGAAGGGAAGCAGTTACATGATATGTCTCCATTCTCATTCAAATGTTGGAAGTGTTTAAACTGTTACAACACATTAGTAATATATTCAACTAGCTGCCAGTACTCGTGCTCCGCTATGGGGATTACCAAGAAAATTGAATGTTGGGTAAGAAAATAGAAGCATGTAATCAAGGCCTCAATCGAATTTAACCCCCAATCCCCATTTTGTAATTTTCGGGCCTGCTGTTCCTATCTGGGCCCGCACTCACCTGCCCTGCTGCTCCTCGCCCATTTGGAGATTTAGAGTGCTGTAATTGTGCTCTCCCGAAAAACTCAAAATCAAACAACAGGCTGTGAAAGCTCTCCAATTAGGAGAAAGGTAACAAACAATGTTGGATATTGTGTCTAATCAGAACCCTCTACCCATCGGGAATTAAAATTTTAAGATAACTTGCTTAAAAATTAATATTTTGAAAAATCCTTTCTTAGTGAGAGCCTAGATGTCAAGACGAACCTATGTACCAAATTTCATGTTTATAGCTTGTATAGTTTTCGGGATCTGGTGATGAGTCAATCAGTCAGTTGTTTGCATTTATATATATAGATATCACCTAAATAAACAAAATAAATAAACAATAAAGCAATAAATTATATATATATATAGATATATAGATAGATTACAAAAAGTAGCCATTTAATTAGTAAGTAAAAATATAGTGACAATAGTATCTTTACTTCTATATTTAAAATAATTATTTGTTAAGGGGAAAATCTTTAATGTTTTAAAATCAGACAACCTTAATATGACTTTCAGAGGAATCATTCCTAACTGACATGAATGCAAAATAAATATTCAGCTCATTTGACAGGTAAAAGGAATTATGGTGTAAGGTGGAATTTGTATTTCTAACTCACTTCACTTTTTTTGGAAATCATATTAAAATACCAGAAGTTTCTATCTGGAATTTGGAATATGAAGTTGTATATAGTATCATTTGAAGCATGTTATTAAAGAACATTCTCTCCTGCCCAGGATAAGTTCATAACTGCAAAAATGTGGACAACTTCCTTTATATTAATAGAAACATAAAAAACTGACAGCAAAAAAAAGACTTAGCGGTCCACCAAATTTCTCTTTGACGATTTTTTAAATTATCATTTATTTTCTTTTATTTTTTATTCGTTTTAATTTTTGTCAGATGATGAACATCTTCTTATTCCAAGCATGTTTAATCTCAGTTAATGACCCACTATCTCTGCTGGAAATTGGTTCCAAGTTTCTACTACTCTTGCTGCAATGTAATTCTTTCTGACATTGCTTTTGAACTTTCCTCCTGACAATTTGAAGCTAGACCTCTGTGTTTTTTATTTTTTGTTTAATATGGAAAATGTTGACTTCTAGAACCTCACACCCTTAGAATATTTTCAATCAAGCCCTCCAACCTTTTCCTTCTGTTTCCCAGGCTGTACATATTCAATTCTTTCAATCTCTGCTATGTTTTGCCTCTCAGACCTTGCACCATTTTATTGCCCATCTCTGAACTCAATAGCTTTTTTTAAGTGAGGTCTCCAGAACTAGACACAGTATTCCAAATGGGATCTAAAGCACTATATAGCAGAATTACGACTTGTTTTTTCCTGTTGGTGATCCCTCTAGTTATGCATCCCAGAATTTAGTTTGCATTCACTGCTGTTTGGCCACACTGTTTACTCAATTCACAGTCATCTGTTATGAGTGAACACAAATTGTTTTCTTCTGTCTAATTCGGCATTCTCAATACTGCACCCTGCCAGAGGATTTTCTCTCTTAAGTACATGATCTTACATTTTGGAATATTGAACTGCAGTTTACACATTTTTTACCATTTTCCATGTTACAAATATCCCCAGGAACTCTATCACACAACTTTGTGTCATCAGTAAAAAAACAAACTTTACCTAGCAATCATTCTGTTATATCACTTACAAACAGAATGGGACCCAGGACTGAGCCTTGTGGTACATTGATCGTGACTGTTCTCTGTTCTCTGTTGTGCCTCATTAATAGTCCAACACTGGGATTGATCCCTGAGCCAACTTCCTATACATTGAACTATCCAGTGGTTAAGTCCTAGCCTTTACAATTTTTAAGTTATTGATCCTTTCTGTATGTTTTGGTTGATAGACAATCTTTAAGTGAACTCTAGTCTTGTTTCCAATATTTTTCAAAGTAATGTTAAAAATGAGGACTTATATTTGATTCTCACCCCAAATGAGAATCTTTACTTATCTAACAGATTTTTTTTAAAAAAAAACAAATTGCTTCATACCAAAACTTTGGAGTGGGAATCAAATTCTCATACGTTTTTTTAAAAGGGTAATGTCACTTTAAAATAATTATATGCTCTTCAAATGAGAATGTGCAAAACTTACACCACTTCAGAATAGTGATGTAAGTGGGATTACATGTTTTCTTTAGTGATAGCTAAGCTTTCTGATAATGCAGTATAGCATGGTAACTAAGATCTCTACTGAACTGAGTATGAGCTAATGCCTGCAGAACAATTGGAGGTACATTATAAATGCATATAGAGACCATTTAGATCACAATGTTATTCCCCCTTTTCTAAGAACTGTATTATGGCTGTTACAAGGCTTAGACTGCAACTTTCATCTACTTCCCATCACAAAAGGGCAAAAAAAACTATACCTTCTCTTCTCCACATTCATAATTGGTCAGTTCCAAAGGTTAGAATCAAGTAGAGTTGAAAGATATGTCAAAGGCCATCTAGTATAACATCTTGTTCAATTCAGGATCTGATAAAGGACTTTAGGCAGATAGCTAAACAGCTTCTGTTTGAAGACTGTCTGTAGCACTTCATAATATTCCTCTGACATCCATTGTGAGGAAATTCTTCCTGATATCTAACTCAGTGTCTCTCAATCTTGGCAAAGAAGTGTGCAAGTGCTGACTTGGGAATTCTGGGAGTTGAAGTCCACACGTCTTAAAGCTGCCAAGGTTGAGAAACCCTGATCTAACCTGACTCTATTTCCTTGTACTTTCATGTCATTGGTTTTGGTACTGCCCTTCAAGGCAGCAGAGAACAAGTCCGTTGCCTTCTCTGGAGCAGGGGTCTCCAACCTTGGGGACTTTATGACTTGCGGACTTCAAGTCCCAGAATTCCAGCAAAACTGGCTTAGGAATTCTGGAAGTTAAAGTCCGCAAGCTGTAAAGTTCCCAAGGTTGGAGACCCCTGCTGTAGAAGACAGTTCAGCTATCTGAACACTGCTGCAATAACACCCCTTACTTTTCTCTTGTGCTGGCTAATCATAGGCAATACCAGTAAATGTTCCTCACATAACTTATTTTCCAGTACACTCACCATATTGATAACACTCTTCTGAACTCCCTTCAGTTTGTCAATGTTCTTTTTATACTGCAGGGCCCAGGATAGCAGTGTCCCAGTGCTCAAGATTAACCAAATAAAATACAGCATGAAAAGTCTTTCCAGTGAATCACTTTATTTATTTATTCTTGAATAGCTAGGTTAAATGTCCTTTTACATTACCTAAAGAAGTAGAACTTGGCTAATGCATAAAAAAAGATTTGCCATTTTCCCTACCCTCTATTCTCTGTCAGAGTTGGAATGTAACAGATTACATTATGACTTAACTGCTCTACAGTTTAGCAATTAACTAATTCTCTCCTCACAATAATATTACTTCTGATAAAATGACACTCTGTGTATCATAAAGTATAGTTATTAAAAAATTCCTAAAAAGTTAATCAGGGGCTTTAGTTAAACTTAGCTGGCAATCTCTCGTGATTAACAAAATTGGGTTTCCTTTCCAGCATCATTGAATTTTGTTATCCTTATGGATATCTGCAATGGATAGATGGTTCTCTGCAGCTTCTCCCTTGCATAGCAACCCCTATGTTGGTTCGTCTTCAGCAATCTTGAATTTCATCCTGGAACTTCCATCTCTTTACAGACTAATTCCATACCTTTTCTTTTCTCCAATCTTGCTACCTTCTTATCCACTTATCCTTTTTTAACTTTCCTCCTGCCATGGAAAACTCTTGTGTGTTTGCCTCTCAACAATTTACTGGATTTAGGTTAACAGACACAAGCATACTTTATAAGCAGCTGTGGTAGTTAAGTGACTGAATGGCATATTTACTTCTCCATTCTGTCAAAACTATTCCATATTAATGCTCAACTTGTTATTAGGTCACTTACCATTTCTGCGTTTCCCACATATATTCTAGAGACTTCTTCTACAGGTGAAAGTTATATTCTGCCAAATACAACATACAGATTATGTATAATTTATAGATGAATTAAACTAATTTATAGATTGCCAATTTATAAATCAAATCAATATAATTTATAAATTAAGCCAAAGGTCAAATTTAAGATTTCTGAAAGAGCTCTTAAAATGTGTGACCCTTGGGTTAGGTGGATAAGAAGGAAGTGCATGGAGGAATTTGGAGAAGGATTATTTGTTGTTAATATATGATATGCTTATTTTAGAGCATCCCTGGTTTCCATGTACTTCCCAGCTCAAAATGATGGGAAACCCTGCTTTTGATGTTCAGTAATCATGATCAGGGAGGACTGAGGGTCACAAAAAGGTGTCTTAGGGGTGACATATCAGCTTGGGTGGCAGTTTGTCTACCTCTTCTTTAGGAAATGAACAATTAGTAGCAGCAAATGAAATCAAACACTAGGAAAAATTATAGCCAGGAAGAAAATAATCTTTCAATTTTGCATAAGAAAAGAAAAATATGTAAAACCAGCTTGCTAAAGTCCAATCCAGTTAGCTATTTTCTTCTGCCTTATGGAGCCTATGTGTTTGCCAATGTATATTTTATTCAAATTTATGTTCTGGAAAAAAATTAATTGGACAAAGATTTTGTGTAAACATACCCTAAAGCATAACAGCAGTTCCCCCCCCCCAGCTATATCTTGGGACAGAATATCAAAAAGGAATCTATTTCTATTACAAAAATCTATAATGTTGACATTGTGATACATTTGACCAGAATGCAAGAAAAGATTTTCTTAGTGGTTGATTCCACACTTGGAAATACTTTTCCCAGGTTAGTCATTTTCTTTAGTTTAAGTTGACTTTCTTTGGTGAGCACAAGCATTTAATTGACCTTTTAAACTGCCTTTCTTGCTAAAGTAGATTTGAAATAGTGTTGAACTACTTTTCAATGAATTTCTATCAATGCTTTCATGACAGTGTTGTACAACGTATTTCAAACCACGAGATAGGCAGCATATAAATTTAATAAATAATAGTAATATTTTTCTATTTCAGGTCTACCCATTTATCAGAATGGCTGGTTATACATTTAATATAATAAATTGAAGAACTTCATTCCTAGGCCATATTCCTAGTCTGTGCCATGCTTTCCAACCTACAATTAATTTCCATCCACTATGAAGTGGACTTTATTTTTCAGCTTCAATAGATCCTTCAAGCAAGAGACAGTTAAGCATATATCCTATGAATCTTTTTGCATTAGATTACTTTTGCTATGCAGCACAGCCTTGTGGAATTTAAAAAGGGGGGGAAGTAGCTTAAAGCAACAGAGCAAATATCTTTTGAGCTTTAGCAATCAATATCTGACATTCTATACTACCAAAGACAATAAACATAGTGTTCTACCCGTTGCATTAAACTTTTGAGCTATGCATGCTTTATTAGACAAACATTTTATGTTCTCAGAATTAGCGGCATGGTCTATTAGTTGAAAGATAAGGATATATATTCACACATTCATCACATTCTTCCAGGCCCTCTTCTTCTCTCGTAGATAATCTGTTCAAGTTGAAAATTATCCACTTTGCCCTCTTTAGCAGAGAAGTTCTTTGCACAGCAGCTTGTTGATCAGCGGTGAAATTCTGGTTTAAGGACATGTTAATTTAGTTAATTTTTCTTCCTAGCAATTGCTACAAGTGGTTACATAGTTCACTTGTTTGCATTGCACTAACCACTTATCTTAATCACAGCTTTTCTACAGCAGAGTTTTAGAAAGTGCGTATCATCTTTCAATCAACTGAGCCAAGAGATTTTTATTTTCCTTTCAGATGGTGACCTTCTACATTTAATTCTAGAGCTGCTCTTGCCGTAGAGTTTTACATAGTAAATAGCTCAATTCTTACATTTTTCTCAACAATTAGGGCAACCCCAAGGGTTTTCTGTATGCCTTCATCTGTCAGTCAGCATAGTCTTGATATGCCAAATAACTCTTGTACCATTCTTATCTCCATAATATGAAGAGCCTGTTTGGTTTTCTTTATTGCTAGGCAACATTTCATCCAGATATTGCAACTGGACTGATGTTTGCATAGTAGTCTTTGGATTTCAAGTACAGTTTTAATTGAACATTTTGTGATTATCTGGATAATAGCATCATAGTTTTCCTATGGAAGAATTCTAAAAATCATTAACTGAGTAGGACTTTTATTTATTTCACAATTTAATTAAAATAGAAATTTATATCTTCCTTATAAAAACATTCATACATATATTTCACGTTTTATTGCAATGTTATTTATATTGTTCATAGACATATTATTCTAGTATATTATACATTAGGTAGATGTTCATTTTCATGGATCTTCAGAGTACCAGTATGAAACAAAGGACTGAGGTTTTAGATCAATGAGATCAAGATTCAGATCTCAGTTATGTTCTATAAAGTATACATTGACTCAATAGCTGACTCAATGCCTAACCTGGGGTCAGTAAAAAAGTGAACAGTAACCTGTATTATCAGTAATCTTATTTATTTATTTATTTATTTATTTAATTAGATTTTTATCTTAATATTAGGTCAGCCCTTGCTACTGATAGATCTACTCATAGGGAATTATTGTTTGAGGGAGTCTTTGGGCAACCATACCTGAAGATTTCTAGAATCATTTCATTTCATGGCATAGGGCCTAGTTACCTGCAGGACCGCATCCTACCCACCGATACCTCCCGCCGTCCTGTACGCTCTCACAAAGTGGGCCTCCTCAGGGTGCCGCCAGTCAAACAATGCCGGCTGGCGACCCCCTGGGGGAGAGCCTTCTCTGTGGCAGCACCCACCCTCTGGAATGATCTTCCCCCTACTATGATTGTTGACTTTCAAACCTTCCGCCGTGCCCTAAAGACCCACTTATTCCAACAGGCGGGCGTGGGATAACCACGTCCTTGTCCTCCTATGTCTTAAATTTGGGCCAAAGTATTTTAAACATTGTATTTTATTGGGAAATCGTTTTGTTACTCCCCCTTTTAATTCAATTCCGGCCTTGTTTAATATTTTTAATATGTTTTAGTGTTTATGTCGTGTGTATTTTTGACATGCCTGTAAGCCGCCCTAAGTCCTTCGGGAGAAGAGCAGGATACAAATAAAATTATTATTATTATTATTATAGTTTATTCTTCAAATAAACTAAACAAGAAAGTGGTGATCATGAAACATTATGTCATACTTGGAACAATTTTCATTTGCACAGCTCATTGTATAGTAACATATGATCTGAAACGATTATCTCTTTCATCTAGTTCTGAAGGGTAATCATTTTAGTAATGTTGCACATGTGCATTGTTTAAAGGACTCATTGGATTCTGTATCTAGAAACAGGTCACTTTATCCTACCAGTTCCTTCCACAGTACAACATCAAGTAAATGCAATTTTGTTGTGAAACACATATCTATAATGTTGCTCCACAAAGGCAACAGCTGAGTTTACAGGAAAGTAAGAAGAGATAATTAATATCATGAATGAGGTTGTTCTTTATTCACTATTTAACAATTAGCATTTAAAAAGAAAAATATGTAAGCATCATTAGATCTAGTTCTACTAGACCTACTAGTTCTACTTCCACTAGATCTCCATATCTTAAATGTTAGATCCAAAGAAGCAAATTTTCCTAACCTTGAGTCTTCAACTATTATTGTAATATTTATTTATTTTTATTTAATCAAATTTATATACCGCCCTTCTCCCCGAAGGGACCCAGGGCGGTGCACAGCCATTATAAAATACAAA
>JANHFO010001669.1:0-14598 GCA_032468095.1 Pareas carinatus
ATAGAACAAAACTTTAATTTTCATATTCAGTTCTTCATTTTACGATATTTTTATCTGTCTATTTTTTCCATAATATCCACATCTGTGTCTGTCTTTTGTATACATTTCTTAAATTGTTCCATTTCTCTCTGCTCATTTTCTTCCAAGCTTCCTCAGGTTTCTCCACTGGTATCTTATGTTTCTTTAAGGCTGTTTTGTGGATTAGTTTTTCTTATAATTTTCATGGGGTTGGATGACCCTCTCTCTTTAAAAGTCTTACATCTTCCTTTGAACCTCCTTTTGTAGTTTAATTTTTCTTTCTTAAGTATAATCCTCTCTCCTGAAATTTCCTGTTTTCTTTCTGTTGTTTCCAGTTTGTTACTGTCATTGTTGTCCATACTGTAATCATTTTCTTTTCTTTACTTGTGTCTTTTTTCTTTGGCTTATCTACACACATTTTCATGAATCCATCTATAAGTGTCATTATCATTTCATTTCTACGTTTTAATATTTGTGGAATCATTTTTATTTATTTTGTAGCTTTCCCTCTTTGTGTATTTGCTTAGCAACAAGTCCTGAAGTTTGCTTCTTTATAAGTCTCAATATTATTCTTTCTCACTAGAATCAACAAAATGCAGCTGCAATCCGAGGTCAAAGTCAGACTTTCACTTTCCACTTAAACTTCCTCACCATGTTCTTTTTCTTTTTAAAGTAAATCCAACAAAGTCTTACAAATTTTACACTCTTGTATTATGAAGGCAATAACTTTTAAGTTTTAATATGGACAGAAAGTCATTTCATCTCTAGACATTTTATTTCAATCTGAAGCTTTTTATATATATAGAATTAATTCCTTCAGTTTTCGGTCACCATTTTTTTCTTCTCTTTTGGGTGTTAAATTTTTTACAGTTTCCTTTAATCAGGTAGCATAACCTTTTGGTGTGGGATTTTAAACTCACTCAGCTAGTTAGATGTCAATTGATAGTTTTTTTGCGGCTTGTTTCCAAGCTTCTTCTATTGTTGCTTCTGGCTCATCTGTGGCTGAATGTTGCACAGCAAGGTGGATCTTTTGAGGAGTCCCTTCCCAGTCCAGGTGTGATTGCCACCTTCCCCAGGACTGCAGAACATCTCCTCCCTTCGTTGCCTCTCCAGGGCAACTTAGGTTTGGCTCCAGACAGGGAACTGAACAGGTCTACCTGCTGTTTGGCAGTTCGACTCGGAAACCTCCCGAATCTGCTGCCACATTACAGCACTGTCCACCGGAAGTCCTCAAGTGTTTGAATTTTAATCACGTGATCATGGGAATGCTGCAACGGTCATAAGTGTGAAAAATGGTCATAAGATACTTTTTTCAGTGCAGTTGTAACTTCAAATACTCATTAAATGGAGTGTTGTATGTCAAAGACTACCTGCATTTCATTTTTTAAGAATAGAAGCCATCAAAAATCAAAATATAAAGCCTACAATAAAGTGTACAAACATATTAATGCCATGGGTGGGGTCCTGCTCATTGTAAAACAAGTTTTTTTTTCTATGTGGATTTTCACAATATTTATTTATTTATTTATTGGAGGTTCTGAAGGGTTTCAGCTGGCAATGCAGTGAAAAAATCCATAAAACAAGATCAACAATGTTAACGTGAAAAAATAGATTGACTAAATCTCAAGAAAGTTTAATATATACATTTTTCACTTGCAGAGAGCAAAACAAAAAACCCAGAAGGTTTAAAAACATTCTGCCAAAAGTCTGGATTTTGCTTCTGAATTTGGGAAGCACTAGATGGCAACCCAAGTCAGAAAGAGCATTGACTTAAACCTAATCAAAAACCTCAAACTATTGTCTTTGCTCCAAGAACCAAAACACATCCTTAAAAAATTAGGTAGGCTTCCCAGGCTTCAAATTTAACTGATATTTTGACATATTAGAAATAATTTTAGATTATTATACCAATAAATCTATAGTGACCTGCTGGGAAAAGATCAGTCAAGATAAGCATGAAGACAGCTATCGATTTATTTGCTAGTATTTACTAAAGTAAAAGAACTACAATTACATTAGGTTTAAAAGAATTAGAAATCTAATAAAACTATTAAATATAATTTAAGGATAAAAAGAGGGTAAAATAAAGTTACCTTTTTCGGGATTTCAAAAACAACCTACAAAGTTTACATGTACTAATGTTAGCAGAATTTCAGTGTACAGTTTTTTGACTGCTTCTAAACATTGGTTCCCACAAGGTTTTCATTAGAAAATAATATCTGATCCAAGTATATGTACGCTGACTTTGATTTCTATGCAAAACAAAAATGTCCACTTGGAAATATTTCACTTCAACCTTTACAAAAATGACCCCATTCATGTGACTGCAGACTTTTCAAATACAAGACGCCCTGTTCCATGTTGTTCCAAATTTGATCAGCAATATTTATAGAAAGAAACAAGCAAATACTTCCATACTTTGCTCATATTGAAATCATTAGACATTTATTAACCAAATCTCACTAAATTTCACAAAAGACAGCTGAACAAAAGCTAACAAAATTCTTTAATGATTCATCTGAGAAATTATCTTTGGGATAAATCTATAGATAAAGGTTTTTAAACAGCCATGCACACTGAAGGTACTTACTCATCCAGCAAATGGTGCTTTGGGGTAAAAAAATTAAGAAACATTTAGGCATATGTTCTAATAAGGAATCATCTATTCTGCTATGAAAACACTCAAGACACTTCAAAACCAAAAACCAATTAATTTAATTGCATTGACTATTTATTCACTTTTGCATGAACAGAATTGAAAACAAAATCTAAGACATCTCCTACCCATACAACAAAAACTACTTGTAAATATATTCAAACCAGGAAACCCCACCCCTCCATCTTTCAAGCAATTCACTTAATAACACAATATCGCTACTTTAAAAAAAATCTATTTCTCATCCACCTACCGGGTGGGCAGTGACATTCAGAGGGTACTTCTCTTGCTGTACGTAGTTTGGCTAATCCTTCATTCAGTTTCTGTCAAGAAAGCAAATATATAAATTAATAAAAACTAATAGAGAACAAATGTGATCTATGCTATTGCTAAACATACAAGTTCCTAACTAAATTGAAGCCAAGCCCCATAGATTTCAATGAGAAAATTATATAAATGTTTAGATCTCTTCCATTGGAAATTTCAAGACTTGCTCGGCTTTGATTGGATCACACCCAATATTTTGTTAATTTTAAAATAATACTTCAAGACAAATAATCTGTACAAGCCAGCATTCTGATCTTTTTGTGCCTTTCGATTATTCAATAGTTAATATTTAATATGCAAATTTGCTTAGCAATAGTTGAAAGAATATATTCTTAATCATTCATCACACTTTCCCCCCTAGATACTCTATAAAATCATTGACTGAGACCCAAATAAAGCAATGGTATCCACATATGTATACCATGCATAGAAATGGTATGCATTTTTTAAACTAAAGGAATAACCTTTATAGAGGATTGTCTGTTTGTAGATAGAATTATGCAGCTTTCACTTTTAAAAAGGAAGAAGCTAGAAAACAAAGCTGCACTGTTGAATTTAGAATACTTTGTTTCTATTCACTTCTGAGGGTCAATGCAGCATCATAGATGAGTAGTAAACATCAAACCAAATAAAGCAAATAATAGAAGGGGAGAGACATTAAAAACTAGAAATATTCATGACAAATTGAAACTTTGTAATTACTGAAATTCAGCAGTCCATGAAAAAAGCAACTTATTTATATCTTCCTAGTAAACTACTTCATGTCTATTCAGGCATTGGAAAGGAGTTGGGACAAAATAGTCACCCTCTTCCTCTCATTTTCTAATGAATTAACAAAAGAACACAACCATTCCAATCTAGTTATTGTGGTGAGAATACCAATGCAGCTTTTCCAGCCCGTGAAAACTTCATTTCCAGTTTCAGAACAAAGATTCTGAGCATATTTGAAATAGCAAAGGCTTTATAAAATTAAGATTCTATCACTATGATATTATTGAAAACTAGATGAGACACTACTCATCCAATTATAATGGTGGCTCAGCTCAGAAGCTCTCTAGAATAAAGCAGTTAGGCTGGAAGAAAATTACAAAAGAAAACTCTACCTATATATTTAATGCAGCTCCAAATTATGTAGATTATGGATTGATAAAGTTGTTTCCATGGGAATCCAATTCATACAACGTACTTTAGGACTGGGCAAATCCTTCCAAAAGATGCTCCTGGACACAGGGGAGCACTTCTTTTGAGCTGTGGGTTCAAGCTGTGTCTGCAAAGATGCACCGTTAATCACCTCCCTGCATTTCCCCCAGCAAAGCCAAGAGTCTTTGCATGCATGTACATGCAGAAACATCTGGAAGGGGACCCAAAGTAGTTGTGCAAACTTGGAAAAAGATGTGGCTGCTTTAATTATCTGAAAGTGGAGCTTCATATATGCTCCTCCCCTGCATCCAGAAGCATCTTCTCTAATACACAATAGAGTAACTTTTTTTTCTAAGAAGTCAAAGAAGAGAAAAACACAACAAACTGTTCTTTTTTAAAAATGACAAGTTGTTCTTGCCCCTAAGTGTTTTCCAAGGCAAACTCATTTGAGAACTTTCTAACTGTGGATTGTCACCTAGAGACGTGCTCTGGGGACATTCTGTACAGTACAAGAATGAGGTATCATACTGAGATGCCCTCCTTTTTCCCTTTCACTGGCATGCCATCTCATCTTTCACTGGCATGCCATCACTGAAGTCTCTGCAATGACATCTATTCTCTTCTTTGGCACTGACCTGTGACAACTAAAAATAACAGCCTGATAATATAGAGAATAGACATCAACATGTTTTAGCAAAAAGAGCTGTGCATTTTTCAAACTTGATTCAGTCCTCCATGGAATGAAGTAAATTTAGAGACAATCACTTTGTCTTTGCACTAGTCAAATAATACAGATCACCCAGACCCCCTACTTAAACAGCAGGTGGAAGCTCTTTGAACAATTGCAACTTGTATGCCAGCTGCAGTCATATTTTGTTTTGGAAGAGGGGGCTTAATGCATGCCTTTGTACTTCACAAGTGAATCACATGGGGCTGCCCTTGAAGATTGGCCAGTCACTTTATTTGGCTCAGTAACTGGCCTGAATAGTTACAGGAGCACCAAGGTTCACTTATTTGACATCGATGTGACATCACTAGGTAGAGTATATTGAAGGTGTTTCTTCTTGAGACCTGAATGCAACGTAATTTCATTTTAATGTATGCTGATAAGTGTACATTCGAAGTGTATGGTTCTATGATTGCCAGGTAGCTCCAAATGCAACTCAAACTGCAGGTCATCACCTTTAAAACCATACATAGCTTAAGGCTTGGATATCTTCAAGATTGCCTTCTCCAAGATGAATATTCTCCTTTGCTGTGGTCTGTCAGAAAGGGCTTGCTGAGGGTCCCAACCCTGACAAAATGCCCTCTGCCTTGGGTTACCTTGTAAATGGTAGGTACAGGTAAATATCATCTAACTGTGCTACCTTGTAAATTTTATTTTTTATTTTTATTTTTTAAATTTATATACTGCCCTTCTCCTGAAGGACCCAGGGTGGTGAGCAGCCTAGTAAAAAGACATATAATACAATAATTTAAAATAAATTAAAAATATTTATACCAAATGCTGTTATTAAAAATTTAAAAACTCTAAAATTTAAAATCATTACTACCCCGCCCCCTGCTACGGAACCAAAATATAAATGTAAAATACCCTGGGGAATCAGGACAGCCCGGCTTGGATAAAAAGATGTGTCTTGAAGACGCGCCGAAAGGCCCGGAGATCAGCGATTGTACGGATTTCCGGGGGGAGTTCGTTCCACAGAGTGGGCGCTGCCACAGAGAAGGCTCTACCCTTGGGGGTCGCCAGTCAACATTGTCTGGCTGACGGCACCCTGACGAGACCCACTCTGTGGGAGTGAACTGGTAAGTACAGGTAAATGCCATCTACCTTGGACTACCTTGTAAATGGTAGGTACAGGTAAATGTCATCTAACTGTGTTACCTTGTAAATATATGAAACTTATTTGGGTGGGAAAAATCAAGTATGAGTATAAGGTGAAGAGGAAACACCATATTCAAAAAGAATCTGGATCTATTGGTAAATCACAAAATATGAGCCAACAGTTATTATATATCTGCAAAAGAAAAAGAAAAAAATGGACTCCTAGATTGCATCAACAGTAGAATTACAGTAATGTTAATGATAATCATTGTATCTCTTTATTCAGCATTGATGGATTCAGTTTTGAGTATCACATTTTAGGAATGACACTGGAAAAACTGGAGCATGCCCAGAGGAAAACAACAAAGATAATAAGGAGTCAAGAATGAAAACTACATGAAGAACAGTTGAACATGTTTGGTGGATTAGCCTGGAGAAGATAAACGGGGAGGAAAGCATGAAGTTTGACTTTATGTTCAAATACTTTAGGTATTTGAAACTATTTTGTCATGAGAGATTATAGATTTTCTTTCCCTGGTGGAGGGAAAACTGTGAAAAATCATGTGTTAGAACCGGAGAGTTGAGTCCTACACTGAATGGGAAGATGGATTAAATACTCAAAGTTTCTTTCAGCCTTACAATCTATGACACTATGAATTTCCTCTTAAAACTAAATACTTTACTCAGTTTAGGAATCATAATAATCCAAGCAACATGTTATCCAGCTTCTCTTTGAATATATTCTGTGAACATGAGCACAACTTCCCTTGATAATTAGCTCCATAGTCGTTGCTTTTCTCCTGTAATGTAAGTTCATGTCTTTGAGGATGATAGAAACAAGTCCTTTCAACTGTATGACATTTGTTCAGTGTTATCATATTCCTACCCATGTAAACATTTTACTCTTCTTAAGGCTAAGCCTTCCCAGTCCCTCCCATCTATTTTCATAGCTTCTATCTCCTGATCATCTTCCTTGCTCTTTTCTGATTATGTTCAGTATATCTAACCTCCTTCTCAAAGTATGATACCAAAAAGAATAAATAATTGAGGTGGGATCTGATTGATGTAGAACAAGGTAGAATTTTTCTTTCCTGTGACTTGGAAATAATTAAGATTTATCTTACTCTTAGTGGAATTTCATTTGATATTGATTTTAATTTGATGAGGAACAGTTGTCAAATATTACTTGAGCATGTTCTTGAAGTGTGAGATCCAAGCACCGCATGATGAGGTGAACTCCCATTATTGCCCCAGTTCCTGTCAACCTAGCAGTCTGATATGTGAGTAGATAAATAGGTACCACTTCGGTGGGAAGGTTACAGTATTCCATACACCACAGCATATAGTCATTCCAGCCACATGATCATGGAAGTATTTCAGACAATGTTGTATCTCTTGGCTAGGAAATGGACATGAGCACCACTCTAGAATTGGACATGACTGGACAGGGGACACCTTTACCTTTGCATGTTTTAAAAGACAGCTATGTATCCCTTTAATTGTCATGCAATCCAGTCCATATAGTTTCCCAATCCAGGATGCTCTTGAGTACTTTTTAAAATGCTTATTGAAATCAAGATACGTTATGTCCATGGCAATCCAATCTTGCTTGCTACAAGTCTAAAAAAAAAAGAAGTCAGCTGCACAAGACCTGCTCTTGACTAATCCATACTGGCTTTTGGTAATCACCACAATATTATCAAGGTATCTGCAAACTGATTGTTTTATTATCTGTTCTCAAATCTTCCCGGGTATTGATATAAGACTAATTGTTTCACAGTTGTAGAGCACCACAGAAATGACCTTAGAGAATCTATGTGGTAAGTATGTTTTAGGACTAGGAAAAGAGGTTTTAGGGGAAACATGGGCAGGCTTTCAAGATTCTGTTACTATAGTCTATATTAATAGAGTTTCAGTCACCTTGAATCTGTTTCCTGATCTGACCTACCTGAAGGATTACAGTCCTGACTTTTTCCATTTTTGAAGTCAGAATTTTCTGTGGCATTGCCTTCTTTTTATTGACTATCACAGTATTTCTCAACCATGGCAACCTGAAGCTGTATGGACTTCAACCCCCAGGATTCCTCAGCCAGCATGATGGATGAGGAATTCTGGAGTTGAAGTCCACATAATTTCAAGCTGCCAAGGTTGAGAACCATTTTGGCTGTTTTCTGGGATTTCTCAAAAGTAATACATAAAAGTTCAGCCAAACCATTCCTGTGTCTGGAATTCTATAGTACAATGTTCCTATAGTAGGATGTAAATCTTGAAGCTCTGGAGATTTAAACTCCTTCAGAATAAACTGACATGTCCTGACCATCTCTCTCTCAATCTCAGGCTTCAGTCCTGTGCCTTCATTCTGCCTGGTACAACAGATGCCTTCTTGTTTATAAAGACTGAATCAGAATATGAAATGAATAGTTTCACCTTTATACTCCACTGTGTCTAGCCTTTTGCCATCTACACTGATCAACTAGTATAAATCTCTTCTCTTCTTTTTATTTTGAATGTGTCTGAAGAACCTTTTAATGTTTAATGCCATTTATCAACTTCATCTTATTCTGAGTTTTAGCTTACCTGACACCACCTCAACAATTATGAATTTTGCCTATTTTCAGCCTTTCTTTTAATTCTCCATATGTGTCCCTTTTGGTTTCAGATCTTCATTAAATAACTAAAACTTCTTGGTAGGCCAGTTTTAATTTTTTTTAGAAAAGTCAAAGCATTTCAATCCTGTAGTCACTCAGAAAAAGAAAATAAACACAGCAGGAGACCTAATAAATGTAAGATTTATACCAATGGTTCATTGGTTTAGCATTACTGTATGACCAAACCAATCCAATTTTTTAAAATTCAGTGACTAAGAAACTATTCTCAATCATAAACAAAAATGAAATCCAAATTATATCTGGATAGGTTTACAATTTCCAACTAAATGAGAAAAATAAATCTACCATCTTTCTTCGAGTATTTGTGTAGCATCCACTGCTTGTATTAGTTTTTCCTTTTTTCATAATGACTATTTCAAGAAGGGATTTTTTTATTGCACTTTCAATGCACTTCATTGCATTCACTTCATTAAGCTGCAATTATACTATAATATTACAGTAGTAAATTCCCCATTTTTCTTGACTTGTGTCCTTCTATTTCTAAATCAAAAGCCAGTGAAGTTGGACTGCATTAATCATATTGTATAGTAAAGATAAAGGTTCCCCCGCATATGTGTGCTAGTTGATCCGACTCTAGGGGCGGATGCTCATCTCCGTTTTAAAGTCAACGAGCCAGCACTGTCTGAAGATGTCCCCGTGGTCATGTGGTCGGCATGACTAAATGCCAAAAGGCGCATGGAGCGCTGTTACCTTCCCACAAAGGCGGTCCCTATTTTTCTACTTGCATTTTTACATGCTTTCGAACTGCTAGGTGGGCAGAAGCTGGGACAAGTAATGGGAGCTCACTCCATTACGTGGCACTAGGGATTCAACCTGCCGACCTACTGATTGACAAGCTCAGCATCTTATCCACTGAGCCACCACGTCACACACACTCCTAGGCTGACTACAAAATTCAAACCTCGATAGGAAAGGGCTATTTATAGCTGGAGAGTGTACTCCAGGATATCTTACAAGTTATCCTGTGACCGTTAAAGAGGTCATGAAGAAGTATATCTGAGACTAACAGAACAATTACCTTATTTGAATGCTTTGTCCATAACACAGCAAACTTAAGAAACAAAGGGCATATTTATTTATATCCTTTGAAACTACTGTACCTATGTTTAATCAATTTTGTAGTTCTGAAGAAATTTTGTTTTTAAAATCATATTTAAACTCCCTGTTATTCTTTTCTTGGCTACTTACAACCAACATTATGTGAAGTTAGACAGCATATAGATGTTGCTGTCAGATTCTGTCCTGGTTTTGTTTAAATGTTAAGCAATTTCATGCCAATTTTCCAGTCTTGGAGATGTAGCTATAGACTGAGAAACACCATAAATTGTTTTTTATCTTTCGACATGGATTTTGCATCAAGTATCTACATCCCACACACTTCTGGTCTTTTAAAGAAAGCAAACTATGTATAATTTGCATAGGATAAGAAAACATACCATGAAAGGGATTCTAAGCTTTTCTAATTTGTCTCCCCAAATTGGCTGCAAACCGTAAAATCTCATGAGCAAAAAACCCCAAACACTATAAACCTGTTAGATAAAACTTACAGATATGTGTGCGTGTGTGTGTGTGTGTCTATAATCTGCCCCAATCCAGAAAGACTCCAGGCACTATATCATCAAAATAAACAAGTCTCTGGAAATAGAAATAAAGAAGGGGGAAAACATAGAAATGCAATCCAATGCAAAATCTTAGACAAACACTCTCCATCAGTCAATCAGCTGGGATCAAAGATTCACTAGAATAAAGTATTTATAACTGATTTTTGAGATGTCAGCAAAGCAAAAGCTGCACATACCTCTGGAAAAAAAAAATCCAGAGAGAAGGGAGTTACCACTGAGAAGGACTATTATCCTGTATAATTCCAGATATGAATATTACCTCATGTTTCAGAACAGTAGTCATCCTGGTTTATTGTAGGAAAAAAGCAACACTGTGAAATCTTAATCCCTTATTATAACATGCAGTGTCAGTTCTCTTTTCATAGGTATAACAAATGTCTTTGTTTTTACAATGTCACAAGCTTCTATCCTCACTTCACACATCAATTACCCTATAAAAAGAAGAATAAAGTTGTGAGTGGTATCTAACATTTTATTAAGCTACAGAAAAAACAACTGGGTACTTAAGAAAGTTCCCTTGGCTTCCCTCTTATCAAGCTTAACTTCTGGTAGCTGTATAGACACGTCCATGTAATTTTCTTGGCAACTATATAAAAGTGGTTTGCCATTGCATTCTTCTAGATGGTTTTTGTGATTTTGTTACCTATGCTATAACCAATGAACTTTCTACTGGACTTTCATCTAAGTAATAAGCCGGTCGCACACCATGTTTTGTTCCAGATCATTCCAGTTCAATGGTAGAAAGGGGAATATCTTAACTGCAACAGATGATTAAACTGAGATTAAAATCTGTGTGAACACAGTGCCAGTCAAATCTGCATATTAATTGCCAACCAATCTACAAAATGTGGCCCATGAGTTGCAAATCTTTGCAACCCTGTTTAACATGCTTCATAAATTAAATTAGCTTCATTTTACACTTATTAGGAGGTTCTCCCTAACCTAGGAAATATTCTTAAACTGCTTTTCCCAACTCTACACAATATGATGATTATCAGTAAGTTTGAAATGTTTCAGCCATTTATAAAAAGCATCTCACCTGAAACCCTCAAGGTATGCCTTAAATTGCAATGCCAACTTGGTATGGTAGAAAGTCAACAGATCACTACGTTCAAGACTGTTTTGAGAAATGGCTATCACATAATTTAAAAAACAGAAGGTAATGAAATAATCTAGAAATCCAGATTTCACAAATGTATATTTACAAAAGTGTATAAAATTAATTATACTTCTGTAGTTTTGAGAGTTTCTAATCCAACATTTCTGAAGAATACCATCTTATAAGAGGTTGGGAGAAACCTTGGCATCCTCAAAGCACTTTTACAATTTTGGAACTATAGTGAGGAGAATCTTCTGTACATTTTTTTACATTCATTAAGGGTGTTGATGTGAAATAAAACAAACAAAACCCCACAAAAATGATCCCAGGAAAAGCAATCCATCTCCAAAATGGTACTGAGGAAAAACCACATGAATGCAGTCACCAAGAGTTAACCTCAACTAGTGGATGTCTTCACTTATATATTGTAGACCTTGCAATCTAGCAATTAAAACAGTGCAAATACTCTGGATTAAAAAGGCAGATCTGAATCCCTACTTAATCATTTAGTTCAGAGGATGCTCTAGGGCAGAGGTTTTCAATATTTTTCAAGCTGTGGACCCCAAAGCATGTCTTTGCTACATGACGGACCTTATTCCCACAAATTCAACTAACTACTAATTGACAATTCATGTATATTATTTGTTTCAAATTTTTCTTGGTCCGTCTACAGACCCCTGGCAAGTTACCACAGATTCCAAGTGGTTGACAGACCCCAGTTTGAAAACCTCTGCTCTAGGGCAAGTCACGCAACATGCTAATGGTTTACTAATCTTAATTAAACTGCTGCGGTTCTCACAATATATTAAGCAATGGGTTATCATACTCTAACTTAGCCCAGTGTTAACAACATGGAGCAGGTGTTGAGGAGAGGGTTTTCACCAGGTCCCAAGCTCTTTGAGGAAATGTAGGTTAAAAGGTTAAGCATGGAGTTTTCCACAATGAGAAACACCCCACAAGCGTTATCATTTGGAGAAGCCACGGAGTAGGCTCCCATCCGGCCGGCTTCCAGGACCGAGTAACTGTTTCGGAACAGTTTGGGCAGAAACGACACTCGATGCCCTGGGAGGCATTTTGAAGAGCAGTAACTATGTGGAGTCTCGCCACTTCAGCAGATCGCGAGCAGCGGCGCCTTCAGATTCCCCCTCAGCCTTGAATTAAGAGCGAGGTGCTACAGGGCTCTGCCTGCATTCTCGGGACGAGCCCCGCGCTGTCAATCAAAAGGCGTCGGTGGCCGCGAGTCGAATCCAAACGCCAGCCTGCCCGTCTCCCATTCGCAACCCCTTCTCCTGTGGAGCCGGTGAGGGGAAAGTCAGGCTTTCCTTCAAAAGTTTACTCGAGAGAAGTGAGCGAATAGGGTAGCCTCCGGCCGTCCCACCCCACCCTTGTCCCCTTCGCCTCCAGCCCGCCCTTCTCAGCCCTTACCTCGCGGAGAAGGTCGTCCACCTGAGGCTGAAGGGCGGCGAGCAAAGGCTCGGCGGCCAACTGTTCCCCGGGGCTCCAGGCGCGACTGGCCAACTCTTCTTCCAGGGCTACCAGCCGCCCCTGCAGCTTGGAGGTCTTGGCGCTGAGCAGAAAGCAGGCGCCCACCGAGAGGAGCGAGAAGAGCAGCGAGAGGATAACGGGGCCCCTGCCGACGCCCCCCGCGCGGCGCCCGCCGCTTTGGGGCGCAGCCTCGGGCGCCTTCTCTCCAGGGCCGCTCATCGCGAGCGCGCGCGCTCCGCGAGGCAGAAGCGGCGAAGCGCTCAGGTCCTCCCCGGGGAGCGGCGGGTCCTGCGGTCCCCTGGAGGAGGCAGCGCTCGCTTGGCGGCGGCGGGCGCGGCAGCAGCTCTTGGCACCCGTCGGCCGAGCGAGCGGGGCAGGAAGTTTGGGAAGCGTGGCCTCTTCCCTAGCATGGCCCTCCAGCTGCGCGGGGCGGGGGCGGGGAGGAGGGTAGGTGGGTGCCTGCCTGCCTCTCTCCCCCCATCCCTCTGGCACTGGGTAGGAGGGGGCGGCGTCCACCACTCGAGGCTCTCCTTCCCCGGGGGATCCCTACACGCAAAGCCGCCCCCCGCGCCTTCGCAGTCTCCTCCCAGCCCAGCGCCGAGCCCCCCAGCTCCGAAATGGAGAGGGGGCTCGAGGCTGCGATCGGGACACCTCCCCCCTCCTTTCTCCTCCTGCCAGTCCGCAGCAGCGGAAGGATTCTTCTCAGCTGGTTGCGGTGGGATCGCCGCAGTCCTCCGGTCGGTTTCTCTTGAGGGCGCTAAAACCCTCTTCCCAAAGTAAGGGACGACGGCTGGTTAGTGGAGTCATGTCAAGTCTTATCAGATGGCCTGGAAAGACTGGGGGATATGCGTGTAAATGTCGCATCCCTCAGTGCTGTTCCCATAATCGGTGTTATGGGGGATATGTTCAAGATGTTCAGGTGGGGTTGGCTGAGAGTTGGTCAAAGTTGGGTTTGCTATGTAGGAATTGGAGGGGATAATTAGGCCCAAAATGAACTATTGGTCCAACAAGTTATCTTTGATCCCTATGAAGTTGTATCTCCGAATACTTTTTTACTTACATATAGGGCCTGTGGTCTTTAATTTTTCAAGGGCTCCATTCCACCCCAAAGGAAGACACCAGATACAATTTATAACCACAACATAATAACTTATACATTAAAGAGACCATGTTACTGTGATGGAATGGTAAGAAGAGCTAGTCCAGCATTCTGTGTCACACAGTGGTCATCTTGGTTCAATTGGGAAGCTCTTCAAACCTAGACTGGAGACTGAGAGCCTTCTTCCATTGTTACTGCCCAGGGTAGCTTATAATTCAGGATATAGCAGACAATCTGTGTTCTTAGACATTGATAACCTGACCCTCTATAATCTTCCACAATGCCAGTTGCAAATTCTGGTTTAATCGAGTCCCATTTAAAACATATATTTCTTTCTATCCATCCTGAATCTCTCTGCATTCAATTTCAATGGAGAATTTTGAATTCTAAGGTGTTGAGAGAAATCCTCATTATCTAAGCTCTGCCTGATTTGATGTACTCTGCATTTGTCTCTTGTTGTTCTAAGGTTAAAAGCTTTGATTGCTGCACTGTAGCCTTCCTTTGCAGAAGAGTTTCTCTAGCCCCTAATAATTTTGATTGTCCTTTTTTGCACCTTTCCTAACTCTAAAATAATCCCTTTCAAAGTGTAATGATCAGTGGTCTGAGTGCTAAAATAATCTCCAAGTTTCCAATAATTGAATTTCCCTTTGTTGTGGCA
>JANHFO010001669.1:38301-54040 GCA_032468095.1 Pareas carinatus
GTTGTTGTTGTTGTTGTTGTTGTTGTTGTTGTTGTTGTTGTTGTTGTTGTTGTTGTTGTTGTTGTTGTTGTTGTTTTCTATTGAAGTATATACTACTCAATAGGGAATCCAATGATTTAATTTTGATCTTAAAATTATCATTATAAACGGTTGGAAATTGCATACCGGTATAGATCTGTGTAAATCATACAGAAGTCAATTTGTAAATTACATTTGCTCTAAAACTTTCTTCTCCATTTGTGATAGTGATGCATATCTTCTCTGTGCTATGCTTTAAATTTTATTGTAGGTATTGAACAGGAGGGAAATCTGTAAACTTTGAACATCTAATCATATGTGCTATATCTGTACTACAGTCAATACTTTGAAAATGTCACCCTTCCGTCTGGTTAAAAGATGCCTCAGCCAGCTTTTGATTAACAGATTGTATTCCAGAGATGTGAAAAGACATTGGATTTTTTGTTAGCTTTACTGTTATTGGCTAGCTCTTTCAACTGCTTCAGTGCACCAGACTATTGTTGTCTTCTACAGTTTTCAAATGGATAAAAAGCTAATCCATCTGTTTATCACTTTAAGTGGCAACTCAGCCACTAATAGATAAGAGCAGGTATTATACCATTTTCTTCAATACTAATTGCTGCTTTTATATCAGAATTTCATTCTTTGAAGGAGATGCTTTATGAAATCACTTATGGTCTCCAGGTTCAGGATGATGCAAGTTCATTCAAATATGAAACATTAGAATGTCTCATAAAATTCTTATATATTTAGCGTAGCTCATCCTTTCTAATTAATTACATAATCAAGATTCATCCTGTGAAAAAGTTACTAAAGCTGAATGAAAGTTGGAATTTATATAATAACGTATAACTATAAATAACTTATTTTTATCCTATATGCATTTTATATTTCAAGCAAAGACATTGGTAGCAAGTTTTACATCGTGAAGTAGTGTTTGTTGTATGATTGTTTCATGAAATGTCATAACTTTTATTTTCTGATTGCTGTAGCTTATGGAGTAAAGCAGCATACATTTTTTGAAGCACATAGTACTTTCAATTGCTATTACAATTACCTTAATTAAACGTGAACAACATGCAATCATGTTCTGTTGTCTCATGTATCCATGGTTGTGTTCTTTAGCACTATTTATTATTATTATTTTATTCTTTTCATAAAATAATCCCAATGCTGTAAATGCTGTATTGTAGCATTATTGCTATTCCATGAACACCTGGGTTCTTCACTGGGTTTGTCAAGTTATTTTAGAAAGTAAAAAAAAAAGCGAGCAGCTACAAGTCACTACTTTGTTTGGAAATATGTCTGCCTGATCAGAAAGCCTTCCCCATACTACCACATGCAAAAGTAAGCTTAGCTGATAAGGGGAATATCTTAGAGATGGTGATCAGTTTGTCATATGATAAACAGTTGATTTGGGATTACCGTAGCCACCACTGTATATATAATATGAAGAGAAATTACTAATTTCTAATCTGTAAGAGATTTTTGAAGGTATCAAAATTTCAACTGTAACCAGTTTTCTAGCAACTCAGGACATTATTTATTAGATTTATACCCACTGTGAACAAAAGACTCTGAATCATTTTTAGAGCTTCAACATATGTTGTAATAGGTGTCCTTAAATGTTTATTTTTAGAATGTTGGGTCATGTTTTGGTTTTGATGTATTATCTGTATAGTAATTGCTGTGAGATGGGCAATCACACAGCATATAAATGAACAGACAAACAATATTACAAAAATGTCTAGGATACAATATACATTTGTGATGTTTAAAAAACAATAATATCTTTAAAAATATACAGTGTTGTTTCATCTTCCAGGAATTTGTGGGTGGGCGGTTGGTTGTTTGCAATTGAACTTTCAAGGGAAGACTGTTGCATAACATGCATGTATGTATTACAGGTAAAAAGCTGTGCCTGTAAGATTTAGCCCCCACAAACATGGGGGAGCCAATAGCAAATTTGTTGAGACATACAAATCAGCTGGTTCTAACCAGGTTGCATAAGCTGGTCCTTCAAGAACTTTGTTGTTCTGCCTTATAGATTTGTATAATTTTGGGGCTTAGAATTAACACCTTAATTTGTATGAAGGCAATTCGGAAAAAAATCCAAATTGAGGCAGTTTTTATAATATTTTGGAAGGTTTGAAATTCCTTTTGTAAAGAAATTTCCTGCCTGGGAATGAAGCCAACCTGTAACAGCATTGTGAAGCACATTGCCATCGTTGAAGCAGTGCAATGCAAGCATCAGGGCATGCTAACTTCTGACTTGGTGTTGATTCTCGATAATGCTTGCCCGCACACAGCTAGATGCACCCAAGAACTTTTGGAGCAGTTCCATTTGGATGTTTTTGATCACCCCCTCCCCAATAACCTAGATTTGGCACTGAGCGACTACCACCTCTTCTGGCTTCATTCCCAGGAGGGAGATTTCTTTGCAGAAGGAGTTTCAAACTTTGTAAGATGTTATGATAAGTGCCTCAATTTGAATGGCGATTATGTCAAAAAGTAATGTAATGTAGCTTTCTAATGTGTATAATAAAAGTGTATAATAAAAGTATCTATGAGTGTCTGTCATTGATAACAAAATGGGTTTTTTTCCTGAATTGCCCTCGTACTTGGAAGCTATAGGGAGTCAGTGCAGGGCCATAAAATCTGGTGTGATAGGTTCAAGCTGTTGTGTGCCACCCAGGACCTGGGACGCTGTATTCTGAACCATTTGTGATTTTTGGAAGTTGTCTCATGTGGAGCATATTGCAGGAGATGAGAGTTGGATTTTGTAAATTTATATTCTCCTTAAGAATTTCTGATAATTTTGTTTCATGTGGATAGCATTCTGATGGTTTAGGTAATATATGTTTCCACAATATGTTCTAGTTAAGCATGAATTGGTGTGGGAAACAATATGATATAAATAAAGGAACCTATATATAGAAAGTCAGTTATTGGCACAACCCTACTCTTCCACTTTGATATTCCATAATATTGTTTGGTTTAAATTTTAGATAGACCTAGACTTTCTGTTTAGAATGTCGGAACCTTGTTGGTTCTTCCATGATTGGATATTCACAGAATGAAGGTCATGATAGATGTGGCTAGTCATAATACATGGTTTTACTATGACATTTCCTCCCTGTGTGTGTTTGTTTTTCTGGGTAGGTGGAATCTCATTGATTCAAGGTTGACTCAGTGTTCCATCATTCTGAGGTCAGGAAAATGAGGACCCAGATTGTTGGAGCAATATGCTGACTCTGTAAATGCTTAGAAATGCTGTAAAAGCACTGTGAAGTGGTATATAAGTCTAAGTGCTATTGATACTGCTATTTCAAATGGATTTGAAGAAAGGCCTGACTCCAGCCTGATTAGTCACGAGAATTCCTACATCTGTACTCTGTCAATCTTACTCTGTACTCTGTTTCTTAGCTTCCTGGTAAACTAAGGTGCTGAATGAGTTCTGGTTTCGGAAAGAAGAGGGCACTTAGGAATGATAGTAGAAACTATACAAATATTTCCATGTTGTACAGATGAGTCAGATATTTTGCAGTATCAGTGACAGAGAGTGTTAGAAATTCTTCACATTAAAAAAGTCCATCCAGATCTATTAGTCAATGTTAATTGATTCCCCCACTCTGGCATTTATTGGCATTTATTCGCCCAAAATTAACCAGAAGATGATATGTTGATAAACAGGAGATAAAAAGTTTCTATACTTTTAGAACATCAAGACCATTTGGACAAAATATCTAGCCAAGCATATATCCTGCTGTATGCTTGAGGCCAGAAACTAATTAGGACAAGTCTATTATCATAATGGCAGAGGTATTGAAGAAGAAATCTGAGGTAGTCTTGTGCTGTGCTGGAAATCACTTTGACTTGCTCAGTGAGAGAGGCTGTTTGTACTGCGGAGCAGTTGGTATATTAGCAGGATCCTGTGGGGTTATACAGCCATCTAAATGCAGCAGCATATATTCAAAATTAGCAGCCTGTTGGTTAGAGCTCCTAGTCATAGATACATTTAATCTGGCTGTAGTCTGCAAATGTTTATGTCACAATTCATTAGTTTTCAAGAAGCGACCACATGACTTTTGCTGCAATAACATTACATGGATGGAATTGGAATTAATTACAATATTATGTTTTCCCGTACCCTATTACATTCATATTCTGCCATTAAACTGAAACCTGAGTTTACAAAATTATGGCTTTCATTTCTATGATTGTCTATTTGTGCAAATATCTTAGCAATTATATTTTAATGTGCTTTTGTTATCAGTCGGACTAACTAATTAGTATTCTTATTGAAATACATTCTGACTTATATTTGTAAGATAGGTATCACTCTACATTTTTAAGACAGCTGTAAAGCAGTCAATTAACTTTTAGGACTCTCATATGCTGCCAAATTGCAGTTCTTACAGAAAATAAAGCAATTTTCTTTGTTTCTTGTATTAATGAAGAAATGAGGAATTCTTTCTATTATTCTATGCTGCAGGTCCTGAAAACAGACAGCTTTTTTTAAAAAATAAAACCATATTCTCCCCATAGCTTTGCACCCAATATAAATCATATGATACATAATTCAAATAAAATAGCTTTTATATTTCCTTTCTATAGAGAATGAGATTAAATATGAACTGATGATATTAAATGTGTAAAGTTTCCTGTAACTTTTCCCAACATTAATATTTCAAAGTATTTTCAAATTTTAAAAGTGCAATTATTATTTATTTATTACAACAGCAGACTAAAGTGATCTCCAGTGGTTTTACAATGGAAACCTCTTCCTGTTGCTGATTCAGTTCTTCAATTTATATTTATGTCCATGTAACATAGTATTATAGAGGAGTACTAGTAAGGTATTACTAAGGAACCTCTTCCTGAATTATGAGCAATTACAGTTGTCATTTCAGTGATGCCCCTGCTGGATCCTAAATGTCTAGCTGACCAAGCAAGGCTCCTGGCTGTCTGACCTGTCCGAGTGGTCTGCAGATGTTAGTGAGCAGTTCCCCGCTCCCAGTTACTTAGACAGCCTGGAGACTGTCCAAACTGACCCGTTGATTGGTTGTTATACTGTTATACCAGTTGCTGTATAAGGGAATGGGGGAATGAGAAGCGCTTGCTTGCTACTGTTACTTGTTGCATTGTTGCCAATAAACTTTGTTGCGGTTAATCTCCAGCCTATTTCTTCGTGATCGAACCTAACAGCCCCCACTGTGGAACTTCATCTTTCAATCACGGGACGTGACCTTTTCTTGCTTTGCTCCCTTGTAACAGACTGCTCTTTTTTGTGAATTACATTTGGCCCTTGTCTCAGAGCATTTAGAACCCACATTTTTTTGGTCCCATGGTTTCATTGATTTTGGATTTTGGATTAATCTTAGTTTAATATATTAACTTTTGATATTCTTATTTTGTTTACCAAATGTTGTCTTGAATACAGAGCAGATTTGAAAGACAGGGTATAAATGAAATTAAAAAAATAAAATAAAATTTTATTGAATGCAATTGGACATCATTTGTGTATTTCCAGAAGTAACAAAGCCACTATTTGAATCAATTGCTTGTTACAGTTTAAAAATAAGGGGATATGGTTTGGGATATGGTTTTATAATGTGGGTAAATGATACACAGCATAGCCTATTTGTATTCTTTTTACAATAAAAATTGTGTATGAATTACTGCTGTATTTTAAACAGTAATGTTTAGAAAGCTAACAATTATGTTGATTGATATGTGTGATCCAGCAACTTTCAACTACTAATAAGACATAGATTTTCTCTATAATGATCTATCTCTAAACTGGTATTACAGATCTTTCAAAAGTTCACTTATCACCATTGTAACTGAGTCCATCCATCGTGCTTCTGCTTATCCTCTTCCCTTCACTTCCACCTTTCCCAGCATTAGAGCCTTTTACATAAAACTAAATCTTTGCATAATGTGTAAGAATTATGTAGTCTTGTTTAAAATATCTTTTCTGCCATTAATTCACCAGTTTTCTTTTCAGAATCAGAATCAGAATCAACATCAGAATTTATTTTGCCATGTGTGTCAGAACACCCAAGGAATTTGTCTTCAGTGACCATGCTCAATACCTACCTACATATATAACAATGATACAGACAAGATACATTAATAGACAATTTTAATATATAAGCATAATCATGATCATTTGTATATATATATGTATGTATGTATGTATGTATGTATGTATGTATGTATGTATGTATGTATGTATGTATGTATGTAAGTTTGAGCATGTTCGGGTTTTTCCCCGTGTAAGATTGCGAGTTTCTTGGCGACGTTTCGGTGAGGTCTCACTCACCATCTTCAGGCTGGTGCCTCTGACTTGTGTCAATTGTGTATATAAGCATACTAGCTATTGGTACTCGTGCTCTGCTACGTGTGTGGTATAATTAGCCGCACATGCCCCATGGAGGAGGAGAGGCCTTGGAAAGGACAGGCTTCCAAAAGCACTTTACAGGCCTTGTTCTGCCTCCCCCGCCCCCGCCCCTGATGTTTTTTGCAGAGGGGGGGGGGAAGGAAAGCCAGACACTGTAAGTCTTTTCAGAATCTGTAAAAAAACAGTAAAAAAAGAGCAAAGAGGGCTCGCAGGCCTCCCCCACCCCCACCCCTGGTGTTTTTTTTGCAGAGAATGAGCGGGGTAGGGTTTTTTTGGGGGGTGGGAGAAAAGTCAGACACCATAAGTCTTTTTATAATCTTTATTCAAACAGTAAAAAAAGAGCAAAGAAGCCTCAGTAGGCTTCTCAGCTGTTTTGAGGCCTTGCCTGGCCCTGCCCTCCCTGTTTCTTGCACTCACCTGTATTGCTGCGCTAGGTACTGGTTCAATCATGGCTTCCAAGCAGTTTTCCAGCATGGAGAAGCAGTCCTCCACCCCCAGTCACCTGCCCTGCTGTTTCTCACCCCTCCATTAGTATTGTTCAATGAAAAATTCAAAACCAAACAGGGAAGCCCTCCAATCAGGAGAGGCTGCAAAAGCCCTTCTATCAGGTGAAAGGAAACAAGCCATATTTTGTCCAATCACAACCTCTGGAATTAAAAAATTCAAATAACTCACATAAAAAATAATATTTTTAAAAATCCTTTCTTAGTGGGTGTCTAGATGCCAAGATGAACAGATCTACCAAATTTCAGGTTTGTATCTTTAATAATTTGGGAGATCTGGTGATGAATCAGTGAGTGGTATTTTGCATTTATATATATAGATTATTTAATGCATCACATTCACATGAAAAATTTGGAAATTGAATTGTAGTTTTAAAATAAATTTACATATACTGTTTGGTTTTAGATAATTTTATTAAAATAACTTTTTAAAGTTTTCCTTGATTTTGTTCTTGATTTTTTCTTTGTAAAATAAAGCATAAACGATTTTTTAAAAAAGGTGAAACTCTTTCAGACTTGCTTATTTTTCAGGTTTGTCCTTTATTTCCTCCCAAAAAAAAGTATGGTCACCATGAGTATACAATATATCTAAAACCCTTCACACAATGGATATATACATATTAAAAACATTCCAAATTTGGGCTAACCTCATATCAATTATTTTTAATTTTACACTCACATTACAAAATTTAGAAACCATAACAGTTCGGGCACACTGTTAAAACACAGTATAAATTAAATTTGTTGTATAAATTCTGTACATAGGTAAATTAGCTTCTATGACTGACTGAAGGGTTTGAAACATGAAACATGAATAATGGGATTTCTCATTACTAACTGCCATCATTTACTTATAACCATGTTGTTTTGAAATATTAGTGAAAGGTGTGGCAAGCTCATCACCATTATCATTTTATAAAGATAGGTAACATCACAAAGCCATAACAGTCTTTATTTTCAAGTAACCCTAATATTTGATTGCCAGAATAACTAAATGAGAGTAAGAATTGAGATCAGCAGTAGCAATTCTATGCTCTCAGTGATACATACATTCCAGTTTGACTTGAAATCTAAGTCACAATAGGAAAAGCTGCTTTTACAAATTGCAAGGCTTGGTTGGAATAGGGGAATACTGCTCATTATTTGGACTTACACAGCTTGGAAACAGGTTGTAGTTTGAATATGAATAATACTGCTTGACATAGTGTTGGCTTGTTTTTTAAAGGTCTTTGTGACACAATTTCCATTTGATGGCTATATAGAGAGATTGAGATCTATAGTTTCCTTGATTAATAGATAATGGTGCTTACATTCATGAGACCTTTGGGTTTGTTTCAATAGCAATTTCTTTTAATGTGCATGTTATCTGTTTTGGAAACATTCCTAAACAGTTTACTTTTTCAAAAGCACTTTTAACAATAAAAAAAGAAAAAGCATTGCCAAGCAACTTTTAAGATTCTTGCCAAAATAATATAACACTTGAAATGTTTAACAAGTCTTGCTGAAGTTTTGCGTAAAATAATTATTTTTTCCTGCTTTTGTCTACCACTAGTATTATCAACGCCAGGTTGGTCTCATACTGCTGTAGGTAATACTTTACATGTTGCTTTCAGCTGTTGAATTCATAACCAAGCCCAAAGTGTCCATAATGTCCCCAGGAATCTAAGATGACTCAGAGTAAGCTTTACCATTTAAGATAACAGTTTTTCCCTTCATATATGACACATGGGATTCTAAACACTTGGTGAGAATCCTGCAGTGAATTGGAGAGCTCTGCTTTGCAAACTGTCAGGTATGACATACAGAAACCTATGCAACCTGGCAAAGGGGGGCAGGCAGCCTGTCCGAGCTATAGGTAGTCCTCAGATTACAATCACAATGGAGCCTCAAATTTCCATTGCTAAGCAAGACAGTTGTTAAATGAGTTGTGCCTCGTTTTATGAGCTTTTTGCCAGTTAAGTGAATCACTGCAGTTGTTAATTGAATAATGTGGTTGTTAAATGAATCTGGCTTTCCCCCATTGGCTTTGCTGGACGAAAGCCAGCTGGGGAGGTTATAAATGGTGATCACATGACTCTGAAACGTCATAAATACAGTTGTCAAGTGTATGACTTTTGATCACCTGACCATGAGGATCCTGCAATGGTTATAGGTGTGAAAACAGGTTGTAAATCACTTTTTTCTGAGATGTCATAACTTCAAACAGTTGCTAAACAAATGGTTATAAGTTGAGAACTACCTGTACATCATTCATCCCTCTTCCTTCACAGGATTTTCATTCAAGGAGAATTGAATAGGACAAGAAACTAACTTTTTAAGCAGGGTAGGAGATAACAAGAGTGCCAGAGATTTCCACAGCACCAATTATGGTTTGGTATTTGCACATACAATACCCTATATGGCTAACGTAGGTGGGCTTCTGTGATTTATTAAATGAAAACTGGCATCACATTAAGCTTTAAATCTAAAAATATCAGGCATTTTACAAGTATGATTAGTGACTGCTGCTAGTTATTAAAATTAGCTAATAGATCAATGAAAATTTGTGCAGTTCATTCCTCACCTGTATGAGAAACAGACTTTTCCCATTCTAGTGGCAGTTCATGAAAATTATTCATTGCCATAATTGATTCTTACTATAATTTTAGTGACAGCACCACTGATTCTAATGTATCTGTTGCTTAGCTTTTTGATAATCTTTCTGAAACATTTTAAATGGGCTTGAAGTAATTACATTCATTTCAAGATTCTACTTTTGGTAGTGATGCGAATATGATTCCAGAATCATAGCTGAAAGAAATGCTGTCTTTTTCTATTAAATAACAAATTGTATTTCCTATCTTAGACAGGCTGCGTTTTTAAAAAATGCATTCAGTGTGTCCATAATGCAGTATAAAATGACTGCCTTGCTCATTGTAGAAGGTCAGACCAGAAGTTCAGTTTCTGCAGAAGACTGAGGATTCTTTCATAAGCTTAGTAATTTTCAGTATGCAGAGCTGAATCTATCTATAATAGTTTCTGATAAAATCTAGGTGAATTATTTGGAATATTTTCCTCCTGTGAAACTTGGTGTGTATTATTCATTCAATATATTGTGTTTATTCTTTCTGAAAGGATGCGTACAATGTATTCGTATTATATATCTGAAATACAGATTAGCTTTGTTTCTTACACATAGACAAAGCAGGATTTGCAAATACAAATAATGAAGTAAAATATTTGCAACTGATACTAGCTGCTATGAGAAGTCAATCTCAGCATTTTAAAATACATATATTATTTTATCACTCTTATTTTAATAAGTAGAAATACATTTAATTGCCATGATCTCAGAAAGTCAAATATGTTGATTATTAAAATCTGGCTACAGTTAAAGTTACTTTCAGACAAAGGAGAATTAGTATAATCCTTGGAATTACTAAGTAGCATTTAAGAAGAAAAAGCTGTACTCTCTTCAGCAAAAGAAAACATATCAGTATTTTAAATAACTCTTGGTCTATTAAGTATAAGTCATCTTTTAGTAGGTTATTATTAATAGAATAATCCCATTAGTATCAACTATGGGATATTTAGCAATTCAACCCTTTGTAAATGCAGGAAATCCTGCATGAGAATATCTTCCAGATGGGCTTCTGGTCTTCCTTCAAAGACAGCCAGAAAATTGCCTTCCCCTCCAATTTTTTGTTGTTTATTATTTGTTTTTTAAGATTTGTATTATCATTGTTTTCGGGTTTAATTAGGCAGTTTGCACTTCTAAGTTACAATTTGCTTTGCACATTTTTTCATGCAGAACAGTGAATTATCATTAAACCATTATAAAACTGCTCTTTCATCTTCTTCCTAGCATTCAATCAACATTCATTTTCCCTAACTTAAGCTCCTTAGATCAATCCTGGCTGAAAAGCGCCCCTCTCAGTATTTTCCAGGCTAAACATTCCCAGTTCCTTTAACTTTTCTTCCTAGGCATGTTATTTTTAATCACTGTTGTCCTCTTTAGTTTTTTCCAATTTATCTCATCTTTCTTAAAGTATTCAGTAAAATATATACAGTACCATACAAATCTGATTAGTCCCATAAATATTTATTCTTGTCACTAATTATGATTCTATTAATGTTAATAGCACTGATTTGTAGCTTTTTCACACTGGTGACTCTTCACTTTGTTCTAATCTAGAAATCTCATGTACCACTGCTAAACTAGCTGTTGTCTATCACACATCAGTGTTCTGAATTTGAGCACCTTAAGGCAGACATTTGCATTGTGTTGTGCTGCAATTTATATTATATTAGTCAGCCCTCCATTAGTTCAATGGCATTTTGAATGTGTTACTGCTATGAGGTGACAGCTATTTCTATTCTGGATCATTGGGAAATAAGATTTCTCTACATCTAAGTGATGGATCAATAGTTAAAGTATACTTCTCTTCTAGTATGGCACCTCACTCAAACGTTTCCTTGATTTAATGAAGAATTATTGACAAGAACTCAATGATTTTAAAACTGAATTAATCTATGAATGTCACTGCCAGCAAACACACAATTAAGACATTTTGTTACGAAATAGGAAGAACTTTATCAAATGATTTGCTCAAAGCAAGATACATTATTTCTTGCACCTTTTTCAATATCTATTCAGCCAGTTACTCAATCCAAAAGAAGCAATTCTGGATTTATTTTTGACATTCTACGTTCCTTTCTACATACAGTGTTTTTAGACATATTTCTGATCTGTTATTCTATCTTTTCTAGTTTCATCATATTGACCAATCTTATAGCTTCTTGGATTATTTTGGTGCTGGCATTAGATATCGGCACACAGTGGAACATATGTGAGAGAAAGAAATAAGAAATAAGGCCTCTGCAGATAAATAAGTTATCTCCCAGAAGCTAAGATTGTTTTTCTCAAAACAAACAAACAACAACAACAACAAAGGCTCCTTGTGAGAATACCTAGAAGGAATGTCATAGAATTTCACTGCAGACATATTCAGAAGCAAAAGCCTATTTAAATTAAGACTCAAACATATCCAGTGCCTAATGACCGTTTTATTGTTCATGTAATGCCAGCTGAAACTTTAACCAGCATTCTAAATTCTTGTAATGATGGAAGGCAAGAGTTAATTCTCTAAATTCCACCTATTGGCCACTGTGCAAGTGTCTATTTTGGAATTGGATAAACCACAGAATGCATTTGACTGAAATATGTACATTGGCATGAGTCTCATCTATAAATGTGGCATCAGATACCTGTAATTCCAAGCCAAGCACACACTGTGCTGAATATTACTTGCAAATATCAGAATCTGAATTATGAGTCTTTCTGATACAATTTTTATTATGAAAAACAATCCAGTTATTAAAGTGAAGATTTGCACATTTACCGTAGTTCTATACAGTAAGCTATGGGTTTGTTTTACTCTGTTACTTATAATTAATTTAAAAACACGATTTGAGTATAATTTGCAGTCATTGCTTTCCATCCCACTAAACATTATGGCAGACAACTTAATGTCAGATTATTCCCCATTACTCAAGTTTCACTGTAGCTCCCAAATCTGTAGTCTTAATGGATAACGAAGTCATGAATTTGAGAAAGAATGCCACAGTTGGGAGGCAGTGACCATCACAGAGGAGACCATAAAATATGAAACATGGTGTTGATAATTTCAGTGCAACAATTCATATATTGTAAGACACACTAGAAATAAGAGCCCTACTATCACATGATTATCTTTTCTTTCCTCTGATAAAGAGAAAATAAGTAGGTGAAAGTAATTGTTGTGGTCCTTAACAAGTTTCCTTTCTGTTAATGATGCAAGATTCCTTAAAGACTGTCTCTCAACAGTCCACAGAACTAGAGAATATGCTACATGCTTCATATCATAAGGTCATACTGGAAGATATCTGAAGAGCTTAGGAGTTCACCATGAAGATCAAAGATGATTCTGATTCCAAATTGAAGGAGACATAACAAATGTTCACAGCTCAAATCTTTCAGTATTAAAAAAGTAGCATATGTGTGGGTTGTCCATTTTAATATGGTTTTTTATTAGTCTTTTATTTCCTGATGTTGGAATATTCTTCACTGAGGCTGAGGATTGTGGAGGAAAATAGTCCTTCTCTTCTGTAGTGGCATAATGCAATTGACAACACCTACTTTTCATATTTCTCTTTGAGTTATTATCAGATACACCCTGCTTCTGAGATACAAACCCTGTACTCTTCCGTGGAGACTGTTTTGGATTGCAGCACCATGACTTTTCTTGCTTTTTCTTTTTCATTTAGAAAGTCAAGTTTAAATAGCAAGTTTAAATAGTTCTGATAAAGCCAAGATCTAACCATCTACTGGCTTTTCAGTATAGGGTTCCATATTGGCTGTAGCAACACTGTGTGCAGTAAAAAGACTACTCACTTGAGTCTTTCTGATGAATCCAGTTAATAAAATTGGAGAGCCCCCAAATGCACACAAAAATAAAGAATAAAATATTCTAATCCCAAATAGGCATCTTTGGAATCCATAGTGCAACATAGTTTTGCTGAGTTAGTTTGTCCTAGTATATTTATAGATTCTTGTCCTCAAGTCTTTCCTAAGATAGTTGACCTACAAAACAAAAACATGAAAGCAATGAAAACAGGGGAAACGAATATGGCATAATTTAGAATTAATTTGGCCTCACTCATCTAAGTGTCAGATTTATAAAGGAAAACAGCAATTCAAGGCAGGAATAACAGCAATCAGTGTACATTCTCATCACAATTGGTAACTACATTGCAAGGTCATGAGACCAAATGCAGTTAGTTGAGAATAATTATGCAGAAAAGCTCACTTGGTATACCGAGGAGCTAAGGGTGATGAAGCGCCGGAGAAGATGCCTAGAGAGCATCTGGAGGACAAGCCGCTCCCAAGTCGATCGCGCCCAGGTTGGGGCATATACCAGGTCCTACCTGAGTGTGATCAGGGCAGCTAAGAATAGCTATTTTGCCGCCCTTATCACTTCTGCAGATAGCCGTCCCACCGCCCTGTTCCGGGTGACCTGTTCTCTCCTGCAAACGGAGTCGGGGTCACCCGCTTGGGGGTCGGGTGGAGGATTTCAGCTGCTATCTGCAGGAGAAGATCGATAGGATTTGGGGTGGCTTGAACTCATATTGGATTAGTACAGACAGGGTGACGGAGGCAAGTCTTGAGAGTGTCAGCTGGGAAGAGTTTGATGCTGTGACTCCCAAGAACCTGGACAGGATCCTGGAGCAGTTGAACCCGACCACATGTTTACTGGACCCGTGCCCCTCCTGGTTGGTGCTGGCCTCTCGGGAAGTGACACGAGGCTGGCTCCAGGCTATTGTGGAGGCTTCATTGAGTGAGGGGTTTCTGCCACCCTCCTTAAAGGAAGCGGTGGTCAGACCCCTCCTCAAGAAGACTTCCCTGGACCCAGCAGATTTAGGAAATTATCATCCGGTCTCCAACCTTCCCTTTTTGACGAAGGTTGTAGAGAGTGTGGTTGCATATCAGCTCCCCAGGCACCTGGAGGAATCGGTCTATCTAGATCCGCGCCAGTCCGGTTTCCGGCCTGGGTACAGCACGGAAACCGCATTGGTCGCGTTGGTGGATGATCTCTGGAGGGCCAGAGAAAGGGGTTGTTCCTCTATCCTGGTCCTATTAGATCTCTCAGCGGCTTTTGATACCATCGACCATGGTATCTTGCTGTGCCGATTGGAGGGGTTGGGAATAGGCGGAACTGTTTTATGATGGTCCCGCTCCTACCTATCTGACCCGTCGCAGTCAGTATTGGCAGGAGGGCAGAGGTCGACTTCTCGCTGACTTACTTGTGGGGTGCCACAGGGGTCGGTCCTCTCGCCTCTCCAGTTCAATATTTATGTGAAGCCGCTGGGTGAAATCATCTGTGGCTTTGGGGTGGAGTTCCATCAGTACGCTGATGACACCCAACTGTACATCTCCACCCCAGGCCACCCCAGCGATGCCGTGGAAGTGATGACCTGGTGTCTGGAAGCTGTGTGGATCTGGATGGGGAAGAACAAACTCAGGCTCAACACCTCCAAGACTGAGTGGCTGTGGTTCCCGGCGATATGGCCAGCTTGAACCATTGCTGGCCATTGGGGGCGAAATATTGGCCCCCACGGAAAGGGCGCACAACTTGGGGGTCCTCCTGGATGTACGGCTCTCTAAGAAACATCATGTGGCAGCCGTCGCCAGGGGGGCCTTCTATCAGGTCCGCCTGATTTGACAGTTGCGCCCCTTACTTGATCGGGACTCCCTACGAACAGTCACTCAGGCTCTCGTCACTTCCTGTCTGGACTACTGCAACACTCTTTACATGGGGCTCCCCTTGAAATGCACCCAAAGACTCCAGCTAGTCCAGAATGTGGCCGCGTGGGGGATTTTTGGAGTGAGTAGGTACACCCACATAACTCCACTCCTGCGCGAGCTGCACTGGCTGCCAGTGGTCTTTCGGGTGCGTTTCAAAGTGTTGGTTACCACCTTCAAAGAGTTCCATGGCATAGGGCTCAGTTATTTGCAGGACCGCATTCTACACATTGATATCTCCTGTCGACCCACACCCTCCCACAGAGTGGGCCTCCTCAGGGTGCCGCCAGTCAAACAATGCCGGCTGGCAACCCCCAGGTGGAGAGTCTTCTCTGTGGCAGCACCCACCCTCTGGAATGATCTCCCCCCTGCTATACGAGTGATTGCTGACCGTCAAACCTTCCGCTGCACCCTAAAGACCCATTTGTTCAAACAGGCTGGCTTGGGATAGCCGCGTCCTTGCCCTCCTGTGTTTAATTTTAAATTTGATTG
>JANHFO010001669.1:160192-173214 GCA_032468095.1 Pareas carinatus
GGGAGCAAAAAATAATATAAGACAGTGTCTTATTTTCGGGGAAACACGGTATTAAGAATAGCTTAAATGAACCACAAGCATAAGCATACAAAATTGACCTAACCAAAAATGCATTCAATGTCTGAATGGAGACAATGAGGAAGGTATGTATACTACAAAGCTTTGCTCATGATTGTACCTTATAGTACATGTGAATTTATGTACGGCTATTATCCAGCAAGAACAGTGGCAATACTCATTTGACATGAATGCAGTATATCACATTGGTGGAGAGATCTGAAACTCTTGATTCCATTCATACCTTTCCCTTGGCACCCAGAGGCACCATGACCTTCTGATTTGTTTTTGATTGCTCTGGAATCCAATAGACCCATGAAGTATCAGCCTTGAGCTAATTGAACATCTGATCATCATTCAGAAAATGTTCTAATATGCATAATCAGTAAGCAAATACTGCTGCTTTGTCAACTGGTAAAAATATGAAAGGACGGAAGGAAGGCCAAGTACAGAGCAGTGATAGTAGAACCATGAGATGTTTGCATCAGCAGCCACGCAGACCTACAGCTGATCAATTATTTCTGGTCCCTTGAAAATCAAAGGGACCAGAAATATGTTTTGAGACTTAGTCATCCAGGGGGTTAGTATGTTAAACTGTACTTTCTGCACTCCCAATTTCTGTAAAAAGCAGCGGCAATTTTATCAAGAACACTTTCTTTAATAAAATGGACAAATCCAAAGCAAAAAAATGTAGTCCTATATGAGAGTCTGGAGCAAAACACTCGCTACGGGTGTTATTTTGTGGTAGATAGCAGATAAGGGTAAAGCACGTTAATACCTAAGTTTATGCATTATTTTATGAGATAGTTTGGCTTGATTTGTAAATTCAGCCTTTGTGATTTAGAAATAATGGTTTGTGGCTAACTGTGATCTATTCCACAAGTCACAAGTGGTCAAACTATGGTTTAGTATGATGCATGCTTAACTTTTTACAGAGCATTAGTACTAAATAAACACAAGCAATGAGCTACAACTTAAAGTTAAATAATGGCTTAAGACAGCCATCCTGACACTCATGTAAGTTGCTCTACACATTGAAATACTCATCATTGGCTGGGTTTTTAAATTTTGTACCCATTTTCCAAGAATTGATCTAAATGTGAAGACACCTATGCATCAGGACTTCTTTGGACACAAGGGCAGGGAGAAAATGCAGTATCAAGTCAACATTCCTTCCGCTCTTTTGCATTCCTTCTTTATTTTTCCATTCTTTCAAAAGTTTCTGCTGCTTCAATAAGGAAGACCTCCCTCTGGCATTTTGCTCAAGCTCTGCCAGGCTAAATAGGTAGGCAGAAATGAAATGATACTGCCTTTGTTAAAGCTAATGGGGTGGGGATGAACAGACTGGCTCTGAACAAAGATCCAACACCACTTCTTTAATCTCTGTATGCCTTTTCATATCCAATGTTTTGGCAGCTTAATTACAGGCAGGTGGTGCAGTGCCTGTAATTACATTGAAGACCTAGGATTTTGTCATCAGGCTTAATTAGAGATGTCAGACTGCTGGTCTGGTCTGAAGAGGATGTTTCCGAGATCACGTCTGACAATATTAAAAAAAAGTTCAACACCTTCACAAGCGAAACAAGTTGCATGCTGAATCAGAAACCCTTGCAGGTTTGTGAAGAGTGGCTTCTCTGTCGGTAACACAAAGCCCATTGCATTCATTGAACTGGACTTTAGCCTGGCTCCTTCACCAGGATAACGGACAAACAGAGAATTACACCACTAAGACATAGATAAGAATCAGGAATACAAACTTTAAAGGTGTGGCTTCAACTTGAGCTCCATTAAGAACTGATCTTGGCTTCTGTTGTGTTTTCTTTTGAAATCTAAGTCTTTCTTTTATTTTGTTTTTAAGGCTATATACAGAGAATGGGCTTACCGTGGCTAAGTCATTCAATCACCCCAATTTCTTACTTTGGCACAATACACTGAAACGTGTAAACTATCCACCAGTGGCTAAGTTCATACAACAGCAGGCTAAATGTGGCTGGCTTGTTTGTGATTCACTGCTAATGCTTAAGGTAAGTGGTTTGTTTAACAGGGATGTAGAAACATATGGAAACTCAGCCACTGCAATTTGCAAATCTTAATTTATTATTGCTGTTTTGTGCAAACAATGAATAGTTTATTCAACAGGCATATTTTAAAGAAGCCTGGCCAGTAAACATTGTTTTCCAGAGAATGCTTTCTTCCAGAACGATTTTAAGAAATGTTCTTTCCTTAAGTAATCTAATTACTTTGTGTGCCCCAGTGACCTTAATTAAAATGACCAGCTCCAAGTGTTGCCATGTAGGTGGTCCTCTAATGTCACCAGGGTGCATCTTCCAGTAAAAAAAGGCCAACCAGTCTGAACTTCCTTTGGAATGAGATTTCTCAACCTTGTCCACTTTCAGGTGTGTAGACTTCAACTCCCAGAATTCTCCAGTCAGGCAAGGTTGAGAAACAAAGAAAGCCAATCCAGAGGCTAAGTGCAATTGACTCTGTAGCAGCTTGTACGGTACAATAATGGAAGGAAGAAAGATGCAAGAGTCTGAGTCTAGTGCAAGCAGACCAGGAAGTGAGGGAATGAAGCATACTGTTTGCAATTCAAGTCATTGATTTGCAGGCAAATGTTTGTTGCAGCCAGGAAAAGAGAAAAGAGTAAAAATAGGAATTTAAATGTATTAGAAAATAGATCCTATCGGAAAATACCAAATATGACTAATTGTACACTCACTCGACTGATGATTGCTGAAATGTTTACTTTGTGTTTTTTATTTTATTTTTATTTTATTATTAAACAAAAGAAGCTTTTACCAGAAAAGTTTGTTGTAGCCAAAGATTACCTGATTATTTATTGCCTTGTTTAGGCAATCAAACTGCACCCACATTCCAAATAGAAAGCTTTCACTCAGTACTACCAACCACATATCTCATTTCCCCCCCTCCTATCCTTTCCTGGTTGTAACTTAGACAGGGATAAGAAAAATTACTCCACTGAAATGTTGACATTCGTTCAACTATTTGTTCAATTTTATTGTACATCACTCAGAGTCACATTGTGTGAGATGGGTGGCTATATATACGTAAGGAATAAATACATAAATATTTTTACCAATGCAAGAGGAGAACTGGAATGCAAGTATGGTCCGAAAACATCTTTCAGGCTTGTGTGATTTGGCTTCCAATTTTTAGAAACACGGAGAACAATACATGCATTATACAAAATGTACACAAAATACCCATACTGAAATAACACATGCATAAACATCCATTGTATTTAAAAAAGTGCTTAGAAAAAATGTATGCATCAATGTACGCACCATCAGAACTGTTCATGGATATGCATTCACGTTGCATACAAAAGCAAAATTGAACCATATCTCTGGTAAATAAACTGAAAAATCAAGTAAACACAAAACTGACAGTTTCCACTCACCCCTCGTCACCATGTGACACCAATGACTGAGCATGGTGAAGTTATCCATTACGTGGAGCAAAGGAGAGAATCCAGCATAATAAATATCTCCAAAGAAGCAATGCCAGAAAGGCAAAAATGTCAGAGAAGCACAAATTAGACAGAAGAATGAGAAGATCTTGGGAATCTTAAAAATGAACATAAATGTCATTTTTGCTGCCATATAGTTTCACAGTTTATTTACCAGGAGTTTGATTCCATTTTGCTTTTGAAATGCTTTGCATCTTCTTGAAAAACATTTGTGTAAATCACGAAGACATATTCATGAGCATTTCATTTTTGTATGTACTTTTTGTAACCATTTTCCCATTGAAAGATGTATTTTATCATGACATTTCTGAGGACTACATAAAATATCAAACTGAACTTCAGACATCTTTTGGATCCTGAAAGGCCTTAATTAAATGTACTATTGGTCCCAAGGCTGGCCAGGTATGGGAGCCAGTTGTGAAGAAGCCAATATCCACACAGGATCAAGGATTGATAAAACTCCCTTATTTATGTCTAGAAGCAGAAGAGAACACCTTTGAGTTTCACTCCTATGGAGCACACCAAAATCAGGCACATTTTTATACAATTCACCACAGGAAACAAAAGCAGGAGAGTTGTTGAGCGGTTAAATGACAGTCACACATGCTCACAAAGCAAAGCCTTACAATAATATTCCATTAATTATTTAATTCTACTTCATTATCATATATGCTGACTATCTCTGAGTATATTTTTTACCATGCTAATGATGAACTTTATTTACCTCCATACTCTTATTCGGTTGCCACTGCTTAAGCTAAATGTTACATCACCTTCCTTGATTCCAATAATAGCTTCACTTGCAAGGTAGCTTAGCAAAGTATCAAAGCCACAATCTGTCAGCTAGTCTATACAGGAGACATTTGTGGTCAATCTATGGTGTGCTTGCGGCCCACCGCTCTGGGTCTTGCCAATGTGTTAAAGCATAGGTGACAAACTGGCGGCTCGCAGGTCCATGGTTTACCTGTATTTGGTCTGCAGGCCAGACCTGGCAGTGAGCAGGGCGCTCCCTGGAGGTGGCAGTGGCAGTGTGAGCAGGGAGTCTTTGGTTGCGGCGGGGAGGCATTGGTGGCCATAGGGGATCAGTGGGGTCCAATGGGTCCGTGAGAATCATAGAGAGTATGAGGGGGATGATGGGACTCTCTGGGGGGCCACAGTGGGAGAGGGAGAGTCTTGGCTGTGGCGGCTCTGGCAGCAGTGGCAGTGGCCCACAATGAAATTGGGCCTAACACCGCTGTGTTAAAAAAATGTTTCTTCTAGCAGGCAAAAGCACAAATAAACTAATGACTCTGGCTAAAGTTAATTCTTAGTTTACAAAAGCCTCTAATTACCTATTAATAAGCTAATAAGGGATGATACCCTTAAACTGGAGGGGTGTCATAGCTATAATAAAAACTAGGCAAATTTCCACTCATCCTATAATATGTTTACAATAGTAACTGACCTGTCAGAACTATTAAAGTAAATTATTTTTGTCTCCCACTTTCAGTTGATCTGAAGTGAATGAAAAAATATTTAATAAAAGTGGTGATTATAGATAAAAGATAGTATTTCTAAAGCAAGATATTTACTGTACATGACCATGCCTCCTTTTAGCCTTCAGATTCAAATCACGAGGCGGGAGGTATAAAGTAAGGAGAGGTATCCCATTCCATGTGAAGCATAAGATTTATTTTTTTATCTTTGTCGGTCAGCAAATTGTGACTTAATGGAAAGTGTGCACCACATTTATATATTTAAATTCTAGGTTCCATCACTAATGGTGTGCATGATGATTCTACTGTGTCTACTGACAAAATGCTCAGCAACCAAATGGGCATTCCTTTACTTTTTGTTTGCTTGTTTATTTATCAAAGATTAGGGATATCTGGTCCTGAAACTATATTTTCTTTTCAAATCAACCCCTTAGCTGCTGTTTACTCAGAAAAGGAGGGGAAGATTTCTAGGGGCATTTCAATCAAAGGAAAAGAAAGTCTAGGGAAATCCAATAGTTGTGACTTTATTGTAGTGTAATGAAAATATCGAACTAATAACCAATCAGGAGATATTACGGCAGAGTATGCCTCTGTTTATTTTTTGTGTTTTCAAAACATTCTGCCAGTTAATTCAGCAGTCTATCTTGTTAAGTGCACATTTGCCTGAAGCAGTTTTGAATCGATGGCTGTTTCAAAGGTATAACCAAAAAACATCAGCAAGTTAAGGCTACATGCCAAGTGAGTTTATCTGACAATGCCTTCAAAGAAAAGCAATTGTGTTAACATCATTGTCTGCAAGTCCAAGGAATGCTATTATTTTAAGATATAAATATTTTTTACTATCAGAGAGTAAGTTCAGAGAAAGTGGGAAGGTAGTTTTTAACTGAGAAACTTTCTTGGGTGGCATTATTCTTTCCTGGTATAAAATACCTGTCTTATCATTGCCATGTACACTTTGATCCTGGACAATGTACTTACTATGTCAGATGACTCAGACTTTGAACTGATAAGATTAACTCAGGTCCTCAAAGAAAAATATATACTTCCCGCATGGGCTGATGCAAGACGTTGATTCACTGCTTTTCTTCCAGGTGCCACTGAAACTATACATAGGACATATTTAGATTTTATGAGGAGACAGGTTGTTGTTGTTGTTCAGTCGCTAAGTTGTGTCTGACTCTTTGCGACCCCATGGACCATAGCCCGCCAGGCCTCTCTGTCCCTCACATCCTCTCACAGACTGCCCAAACTCATGTCTGTTGCATCGGTGACACCATCCAGCCATATGTTCCATTTTTAGTATGAGTTCATTCATCTTCCAGTTCTATTTTTACTTTATTCCAAAAAAGTTAAAATACAAATACAGAACTCAGTTTTTTAAAAAAACTACAAAGCAAACAAGACATTAAAAAGTGCATAAAAACACTAGCACACACAAACACACATACACAGATATATATCATCCCTCCAGTTGAATACTGGATATATTATTACAATATTAGCTTCCCACTCCTTGCAAAAGGTTTCCCACTCCCCCCTCAAAATTTTAACCTACACAATCTATTTGCAAGTTATTACCTGGTCATCTATGTACTATATTAATTACATAATAGTTAACAAAAACAATAGTAATAATAAAGGCAATATTAAAGTTTCAAAACTCTGTCAATGAACTGTTATCAACTCATAGAATATTTACAATAGCAATCTTATCTATAATACAAGTTGTTCATATGTTTATATTCGGCTTTTTTTTAAAAAAAAATGAAACAACTGGTGCACTGGCAAAATTAAAATAAAAGTCCTGGTGGAAAAGCTTATAATTTAGGGTGAAAGATATATATTTTTAAAAAGCATGCACAATTTCTCCTGTGCTTCAAAGAGGGATCATTCTGAATATCAAGTATTAAAATACTATTTCGTTTAGAAAGATTTATCACAGAAGTTCCAGGAAATCTTCTTGAGCAAAAGCTGGAGGTGAAACGGGGGAAGAGGTGCTTCTTGATTTCCACAGTGCAAAGGGCAAGGAGCTGCCTCGAATGAAGTAAAAGTACAGCAGAACAAGCAGGTTGCAAGCCAGAGACGGCCGCTTCCAACCCAATGCAGGGAAGCACGGGTGGTGGTGGCATTTATGGTGAGCAGGAGTTGAGCAGAACTCCATTTCTGCTTCACAGAAACTATTGGTGCAGCAAAATGTGGCAGCATAGATATTTATTTATATTTAAATTTTTATACTGCCCTTTTCCCCAAAGGGACCCAGGGTGGTATAATCCGTGCCTCCGGTTTCCCTCCGGAGGTTGTGGGTGTTCCATCACTGGACGTTTTTCAGAAGAGGTTGGATAACCATTTGTCTGAAATAGGGTTTCCTGCTTGAGTGTGTGTGTGTGTGGGGGGGAGTTGCACTAGAAGACCTCCAAGGTCCCTTCCAATTCTGTTATTCTGTTCTGTTATCTCTGGGTGGCCTCTTCAGCTTCATTTTCACAATTGCCAAAGACCCACACACACACACCCATAACCGACCATCAATATCAAGCAGCAAAACAGATACTTATTTGTTCTTCTAAATGACAAATAGCATGTGTATAGTGAGCTTTTAAGACACTCATTAGGAAATGCTGAGGGGGGGGTTGAAATCCCAATTTGGATGAAACATATGGGTAGGTCGATGATTGATGGACAAAGAACGTGCTAAGAACAATGTAAATAATGTAAATATAAAATGTTGAAATGATTTAGAACTGAACAGGGAAGGAAGAGAGGAAATGAGAGAAGTATGGCACACTAAACAACCTCTCAGTGAATTGATGGAAAGAAGAAAAAGCAAAATCTTATGTATGTCTGTAAATGTTGATGTTTTTAATTTGTAATTAATAAAGAAATTTTTTTTTTAAAAAAAGAGAAAATGCTGTGGGAAACCTCAGGTGAGCTTCATGACAAAAGGATGACTTTTGCAGCCAAAGAGGGGATGGAGATAGTATCACATTAACCAATCAGAGCCTGTTCCGAGGCTAGAAGAGGATGCTGGGAAAAATGTGTCCTGGAACATGACCACCTTTTTTTTAAAGAATGATTAGAGCAAACTGTTTTGCACTGTTGTGCAATGTTCACAACTTAAAAAATGAGCAGCAATGAATCTAGAAAGTTAATTTTATGTCCTTCTATAGAAAGTGAATAGATTTTTCCAATTAAGACAATTATGTAAGGTTGAAATATGAATGTTTGTTCAGCACTGTTACAGAAGACCTGTAGCCTAGGCCATCACAACTTGCCCGTGCAGGAAATCTGGTGAGATGAAAGGATCTCTGTTCTATTACATAGTAGTTCTTTATCATTTTGATGGATCTGCTGTTCTTCAAAATCAGTAAAAGTGTTATCCACAAAAACTCCCGTGAGATTCAATGGGCTGTTGCCTGAGAACAGGTAGAAATAGGGTATCAGGAATGCTAAGGAGAAGATTCATTTGTGTTAAATATATTCTGCTTATTTTTATGTTACGTGAGCCTATTAGAAATGGAAACTGGTGTACTCAGGACATGTGTTCACCATTACAGCCAACACCATCCAAAGCATAAAACAACTAAAAGGAGTCAAACAAGATTGGAAAATGTTTCGAGAGAGCAACTGGTCTACAAAATTAACAAGAATTAGACCTAACTGAATGGAAAGCATCATCAGATCAAGAGTTCAGATGGAATTTTAGCCGTTGCTTGAACATGTCCAGTAAAAAAGGGTGCAATGGCTCAGTGGATAAAGACACTGACCTTGTCAATCAGAAGACCGTCAGTTTGACAGTTTGGATCCCTGGTGCTGCATAAGATGCCGTTACTTGCCCCAGCTTCTGCCAACCTTGCAGTTCAAAAGCATGTAAAAATGCAAGTAGAAAAGTAGGGATCACTTCGGTGGGAAGGTAACAGCGCCCCACTAAGCGTATGCATGTTAATTAGTATGTGCAGATGAACATACAGAAGCAATAGGTTATATAATAGTGGAAATGGGCAAATTCAAGACCCTTTTCCTGCCTTCTGATAATTCTTAATCAAAAATCTTGATTAGATTGAGTCCAGTCAAGAATATCTGGACATCAGGTTAAGCAGGTAATCCAGGGCTGCCTTCTTTTAAGATGCACTGCGATTCTATTTGAATTTTAGCAATTTTTTATTAATTTTAAAAATGTTAAATTTTAAATATGTTATAAATTGGTTTTATATTTTCGGTCCTTTTAAATTCAGCCACTGATAAATTATTTTTTAATTATTTTTTAAAGTATCGTCTGTATATTGTATGTATTTTATTGGCTCCCTTCAGGGAGAAGGGCGGTATAGAAATATAAATATAAATAAATAAATAAATAAATAAATAAATAAATAAATAAATAAATAAATGGCTGTCCAGTCTCTTCTTAAAAACCACCTTCTGGAGGACAAGTCCTTCCACTGATTATTTGTTCTCACGGTCAGGAAGTTTCTCTTTAGTTCCAGGTTGCTTCTCTCCTTGATGAGTTTCCATCTGTTGCTTCTTCTCCTGCCTTCAGGTGCTTTGGAGCAGAGGTTGCCAACCTGCGATCCATGGACTACTGGTGGTCCACGGGAAAATGTGGGTGGTCCATAGGCCAAGCACATCTAATAAAACGCGTCTCCTCCTGCCCCCGCCATCCACCTACACTACATTAAGTGTAAACAGTGGCACCGGTTCTATACCATTGTGGCTTTGCAGCAGTGGACAAACAAGCAGTTGCATTGGCCACATGGCGGTGGGTGAGCGAGCAGTGGTAATTGTCTCTCTCATTCTCTCTTTCTCTTTCTCTATGTGTGTCTGTGTGTCTGTCTGTCTCATTCTCTCTTTCTTTTTCTGTATGTGTGTCTGTCTGTCTCCCTCTCTCATTCTCTGTGTGTGTCTCTCTCTCTCATTCTCTGGGTGTGTCTATGCGTATGTGTGTGTGTGCATCTGTCTCTCTCATTGTGTGTGTATGTATATTTGAGTCATTCTCTCTTTTTTCTCTTTCTGTCTCTCTCTGTGTGTGTGTGTCTCTGTCTCTCTTTCTCTCTGTATGTGTGTCTGTGTGTCTGTCCCTCTTTCTCTCTGTGTGTGTCTCTGTCTCTGTCTCTCTCTGTGTGTGTGTCTCTCTCTCTAGCAGGAACAAATATTACACTAAAATGTGTAATGCTTAAATAAGTTTCAATTACTTTGCAATAATTGAGCTAACTTTAATCATATTTCTACAATTAAAAAATCTTTAAAGAGTTTGTTATGATTAAATAAGCATTTATAATTTTGTTATAATTCAATAAGCTTTTAAAATTTTGTTATATTAAATAGGTGCCTTTTATATTAATAAAATGGAAGTTCTCTTATCATTATTTTTCAAATCTATGTACCTTTTAAAAAAATAAATATTGGTGGGCCTCGGGATTTCAAATCGTGAATTTGGTGGTCCCCGAGGTTCAAAAGATTGGCGACCACTGCTATAGTAGTGGTTCAAATGAAGCAAGTTGTACCTTGATGCCCAGGAAATTAACAGAATGCTTCTCACTATGAATTGCACTATCTAGGGACTGAAGCCATGCCCCTTCTAGCTTTTTTTAAGGAATGATTGTGGTTGAAGGGGTGGTTGTCCCTGTTCCTTTCTGAGAAGTGAGAATAGTGGTGGCTGTTAATTTGATGTTTTTATATTTTATGGGTTTGTTACTGTAATCAGAAGTTGTTTGCGATGTGCCAGTATAAAAATAATAGTAATAAATACATAAATTGAAATTTTTAAATTAAAATGTGTTTTGAAAATAATTTGTGACAAAGTAACCTCTAAAAAAAACCTTCCAATTTGGCAGATCACTGGAGATACGATCTATAATATGTTGCGACTTTCAGAAGTTGAAATTGGCATGGATGAAAGACCAGTCAATCCATATAAAATAACAGTTACAGAGGTAGGAATAAGATTATCTGTAATAGGTAGGAAAATATATATATTTCTCTCGTGTCAATGCTATTAAAATGAATTGTGCTTTTTTTTTGCACTTTGCTTCAATATTAGAAATAATTAAAACTCAATTTGTACACCACCTGTGTTACCATTTTTTGACCCAAGCTGATTTTTACACCTCTTAACATAGACAGTGTTATTTAGCTTATTTAATCTTATTTAGCTATCACAATTGGGACCAGCAACTTAGTTGTTAAAGTGGTTGCTAAGTGAAACTGACTGTGCTTGAAAATCTTATTTCAGCTTTCCTTTGCTTTGCAGATCTATAAAGTCACCAGTGCAGGGTTAGGTTGTAAAGTTACTTTTTCATCACTGTTATAACTGAATGGTCACTAAATAAGGACTACCTGTAGTTAATAAAAAGCCAGCAGCTTCCAGCACTACTTGCTTATGCATAATCAATACAATTCTAGGAGATACGTGTTTATTTGGGATTATTAATTTTCTTAAAATAAGAAAAATTCATCAATGAAAACCTTGGTTTGCCTGGTTTGTATATTTGACCACAGTTGCTTGCCCAAAGCTTTCAATTTATAGGTTCAGAACGGAATATTAATTACATATCAATTATGTCAAATTCTAGAAGATCTCATGAAGTTTCCTGTCTTGTGGTATACATGAAAAAAGGTTTGTGAATACTTCTGAATTTTCAATATTTCAATATTTATGCATAAATGTGATATAATGTGATCTGTTATTCACATAAGCCTTAAAACGAGATAACAAGAATCCAGTTAAATAAATAAAAAATTTGTTCATTGAATAATTGAGTAAAATTATTCAACGTTATATATAAATATGTAGTTTCTAGGATTATTAATTTATATGAAAATTAGAGTCAGATCTTTTGATCAATGGGATGATAATCAGGTTTGACCGTGGGAGGTTCTGCCTTATTAAAAGAATAGACTTCTAGGTATCCACTATCAAAATATGATCTTCACAACATAGATATGAGGAAGTATGACATGACCTGAACAAAGGAGATTTCTGAAGATGTCTGGAAAATAAATTGTTAATGTTCACCAGGCTGGGAAATAATTACAAAACTATTTCCAAAGAGTGTGGACTTCACTAGTGCAGTATCAGGCAGACCATGTGCAAATGGAGGCAATCAATGGAATTGTTACCCTCTCCAAGAGACCACTCAAGATCATATCAAGAACAAGACTTGTTATACACCAGGAGTTCTCAAAGAAGTCCAGGATGATGCCTTAAGCATCTTAAGGTCTCTCTTGCATCGCTGAATGTCCATATTCATAAGACCACCATCAGAAGAACACAGAACAACAGTGGTGTTTCTGGCAGGGTTACAAGGAGAAAGCCACTTCATTACAAAAAGAACACTGCTCCACATCTTCAGTTTGCAAGAGACTATCTAGATAAGTCAAAGGCTGTTGGGTGAATGTTCTGTAGATAGATGAGACCAAAGTAGACTTGTAGTTTAAATGAAAAGCTTTATGTTTGTTGAAAAACAGACGCTGCATTTTAGCATAATAATCTCATCCCAGCTGTGAAACATGGTGCAGGATCATGGTTTGGTCCTACTTTGCTGTTTCAGGACTAGGACTGCTTGTCATCATTGATGGAACTATAAATTCTGAACTGTATCAGGAAATTCAGAGTATACTGTATGTCTGTGAATTTGAAGATCCAGAGAAGTGGATCATGCAGCAACACAAATGATCCAAAACACTCAAGTTTTATGACCAAAGAATGATTAAAGCAGAAAAAATGTTTTGAAATATCCAAGACCTGACCATAATCGTATAGACATGTGGAAGGATCTGAACTGGACATTTCATGCACAGAAGCCCACCAATATCTTAAAACTGAATCCGTTCCATAGAGAGGAATGAACTAAAATTATTCGATACCATTGTATATGACTGATCAACAATTATAGGAAACATTTCGTTGCGGCCCAAGAAGATCTCACTAGTTACTGAATGCAAAAGTTCATGTACTTTTGCCACATACAAATGTGTAGCTTTGATACATTTTCTTCAATAAATACATC
>JANHFO010001669.1:189790-205108 GCA_032468095.1 Pareas carinatus
CTTTAAGGCTTGTGGACTGGCTGGGGAATTCTGGGAGTTGAAGTCCACAAGCCTTAAAGGGACTAAGGTTGGAGACCTCTGGTGTAGGAGAAGGAAAGGCAGAAGCTGGGGACAGAGTGAAGAGAGGAATCAGCCTGCACCTGTTATGTCCTCACACAAGAGGGCCCAGGTCCAGCACCTCTTTAATTCCCTTAACTCTTATCTAGCGCCAATTTGCGCTAATGGTTACTTGACTAGATTCTTCTGCATAGGCAGAGCAATAAATCACCTGGCACAGTGGTGTTGTTAAGCACAATATCATGTGACTGCTATATGTGACCTCCTGCAGGTTTCTCCATTAACTCTGATTTATGGAAGTCAGCAATGAAGGTCACAAAGTACAATCACATGGCTACAGGATGCTGCAATTTTCTAATTGTGAATCAGCTGGCAAATGCCCAGATCATGATCATGTCATCATAGGTATGCTACAATGGTCGAAACTTTGAGGACCTATCATTAAGTGCTACCATAACTTCAAATGGTTGCTGAGCAAGGGGTTATTAAGCAAGGACCACCTGCAGTAATAATAATATAAAATTAAAGAAAATGGAAAATTAAAATGGAAATTTTTAAAAAAAATCATTTTAAAGAATGAATAATTTCTTGTAGGCAGAGTCCCTAGCTGCAGTTTTGATAGTACTGATCAACACAAATCCATCATTCATTCCAAATTTTTATACACAGCATAAATTTGCTGTTGAAGACTAGCAACAATCCATTCCAGTGAGCTAACTATGAAAAAAATATTATTCTTAGGAATTTTTAACACTGTTGAATATCATTAGAATACTGTTTATTCCTTTTGTATTAATTTTTTTTATTACTTTTCATTTTATAACATACATCAACAACAAATTGGAGAAAGATGTAACAGAGGTGACAAATTCAGTCCAACAAGTTTTTTTCACAGCAAACATATACCCTCTATTATCAACTTGTCTGCATTTATATAATTATCATGATTATATATTATGTTGTCCAATCACGTATCAGCTATTTATACATAACATGTAAGACAACAGTTCACATTTGATATCCTTTCCGATTCCTTATTTGTTTATATCTTTCTCTCCTTCACCTTCATCTGTTTTTTCCTTTCTTTTTATCTTTCTTTCCTTCTCCTCTTTCCTCCTCCTCTTTCCTCCTCCCATCCCCTCTCCTTTCCTTCCTTCTTTCCTTCCCTCCTTCTCGATCCTTTCTTCCTCCTCTCCACTACCTCTTCCTCTTCTTTCCCTTCCTACTTCCCTCCTCTCCTCCCCCTTTCTCTTCCTCCTCTCCACTTCCCTTTTCCCTCTCCTTTCTTCTCTTTCTTCTTCTTCTCTCCTTCCTTTGTTCCCTTCCTCTTCCCCTTCTTATTTCCCCCATCTAATTTTGCAGCATACGTAATCTCTTGGCATACCATTAATCATACATCTTTTGTTTAGGATACTGTCTATTCCTATTGCTAGTTTATATACACACATGAGAAAACATTCTGATAATAATTTTGATGTGTTTGTATCTTACTGAGGAAAACTGAAATATGTCAATAGGTTTCACCTCAGTTAACTCTTTTCAAGGAGAGGCAACGGGTCCAGAGCAGTGTGCTACAAATTCATTGTTTTCTAAAAATTCCTTTGAAATATATGTAGGTCCAGAAGGATACCTATAGGCCCCATACTGGAAATACTGATCCTAAATGCAGAGGAGCTTCTTCTCATACCTCAATTGTTCATATTTATTTCAACAATAAACACTAGTTATAGTTTAAGCTCTAATCTATAGTTATGTCATTACAACCTGAGGTCAACCAGAAAAACTAAAACATCCTAATGTCTAGTCATCTTCCTGTCCATTTATAACAAATGTTTATATATTTTTTTAAAAATGAATTAAGTTAAAAACTAGCAGTGCTATAGCTACCAGCTAGTCTTTCACTCTTCATTTTTCTTATCCACAATATCTCGTAGTTCTACAAATGTGGATCAAAATTATTTTTAGAAGATGGGAACAAAGACAAGGCAACTGAAACTTGGCATTCTGCTAGCTGGTTAAAAATGACAGGAAAACAAAACATAACACAGTGGGAAAATTTGCTGTCACATAAATTTTAAGGACTGAGGAGAACACCAAGATATTATCAAGAATTTGGAAATAAATGGAAGACACTGAAGGAGGTTCCAAAGGGTAGGTGCGAAGAATGACTAAGGAGAACAGAAAGAGGGAGCACAGATGAGCACTAGTAAGGAATTTGGGAAAGTTGGTGATACAATCTTGAGGTAGGTTGAATATGTATATGTATAACTTTACGGATAATTCAGAGGATGGATGTACATGTTTCAGAGAGATTGGGTTTGGGGTACTGATAATAAGATGACATTTCTGTATATATTGTGTATAGATGTTTAGTGTTGGCAATGTGAAGCATGTATATATTTTATAATTCTTACATATTTTGGGGAAATATAACTTTTATCTGAAATAGTTTTCAGCTAGAAAATTGTGGCTTCAAAGAGTTTGGTTTTGTAACCTCACTAGACTGTCTTTTTTACATACTTCTTATTTTGCTGCACACCAATAAATATTCTGACTGCACTAAGCCAAAGACATCTGTATTGTGATTTAAATTAAAATTCTTTTGTTTCTTTAACAGTCTTTGTATGATTTTAACTTAAGCATTTTGGGCTGTCTTTATGGGATTTTAATATCTTTCTAACTATTTAATTCTTATGAAAGTACAGCTAATAGTGCATAGAAAAAAGGCTAGATAAGAATTTGTATAATTATATATAATATTTGCAAAAAAACTGTATTGTTTCAGTTGGGACAGAAATGTCATGTCATATAGCAGCAAAAAGAAGAAAGCAGTGCATCATTTTTTGCTATAATAGAATACAACAGAGGGGAACAAGTGACGGCTCCTAGAAGTGATATCAATCTTTTTGTTCTCAGCGGTATCTACAATCATATTGTCTGCCTACTGAAAGTAAAAATAATTGGAAACTGTAGAAAAAGACATGTTTCTAAATCAAAAGAAACAGAGTTTAGAAAGCGCAACAAATTATTTCAGGAATATAGTACTGTATAACTTCCTTATACGGCAGTGTTATTTTAAAGTATATTTCTGTTACAGTGTTAAATTTTAATACTGTTAAAAATTTAAAATTGTAACCCTCCTATAATACTGTTAATAAACAAGATGGAGAATGTTCATAGTATCATTTCCAGAAAACGTTGATCTGTATCTAACCCAAAAAATCACCTTCTTGATCAAGACTTTGTATTATGATTAAGTTATCGAATTATATAATATGAAATAAGTGTGACAAACAATAGGTTATGTTAAAATTACCTTTATAAAATGAGTGAGTAAAGCTCTGTTCAGGTATTAACTTGGCAAGGAATCCATGGTTCAAACTTGGGTGTGGGATAGATGGTATAACCACAACTGTGAAGAAAATCATGGAGTCAATTGTGAGCTAGCTACTTATTGCCAGTAGTTTGGTCCACTGAGGATCCATGTCAAAAGTTTACTGAAACATGCAAACAAAGCACTAACAATTTATCAGGGAGAAATATAGAAAAATAAAATACTTGCAACTAATACAACATATAGAGAAAAAAACATTTATATGGAAAGACAGGTATACATAAATAAGACAGAAACAGTTGGAATAGTTTTATGTATGAAACAATATACAAACAGAAAAATACATTAACTGTAGCACAGCCACAAATGCTAACTCAATTCTAAGGCAAATTCCCTAAAAAAATAAGTAATATAATTTTATTATTTACAAAAAAATTAATGCAGGAATAGTTAATTACTTAATCATGATTTGAATGAAGGAAATATATCATGTACTCTAACGTATAAAGAATGGAAATCAATAATTTTATTCTAAAATAAAAATCGTTCACAATGTAATTTAGTAACTAAAATATGTCTGATTTTTAAACTATCTTATATGGGAAGAAAGATTAGATCTACATAACACAGCCATACACATTTTTAAAATACGATTCTCACACAAATGTGTTTAATTTTTTTTAATTCTATCAAAATTCTTCAAGTATTTAAGTTCAAAACATTTAATTAGGTGAACTGATGGTAATGTTATCTTATTTTAGTATCAGGCGGGGTTTCATGAATCATTTTTGTCATTTAATATGATAATCAATGCCTCGATAAGGTATTTATAACATCCCAAGAGCTATGTTTAAAAAAACAGATAAACTCCTACAGATTTGATTTTCAAATCTTTGCCTTAATGATATTGAAATCTTAAAAGATTCAATAGCGTTAAACAAACCACTTTTCCAAGGTGTATGAAATGAAATAATTGTGTTTAATCACTCTATTCTAGTTATTTTAAAAATGTATTTTGGCACCAATTCTATTACTATCCTGTTTCCCCGAAAATAAGACATCCTCCGAAAATAAGACCTCCCCGATAATAAGGCCTCGGACTTCCAGTTCTGGGCGGCCTCGGTGGAAAATTAATACATCCCCTGAAAATAAGACCTAGTGCATCTTTGGGTGCAGAAATTAATATAAGACAGTGTCTTATTTTTGGGGAAACATGGTATTACAAACCTCTTCAGGCAAAGAGTAATTTTTAAGAGCCCATTGAGTCTAGTTGCTCTGTTAGTGTAAAATATTTCACTCTGACATACAGTACATTGACATTCTAGGTATTTCTTCCTGTATATGCAGCAGGTCAGCTTGAAAATAAAGAAACTGATTATTCCCCTATTTTTCCTAGGCCTGACTGAATGCAGAAAAAAATAAGGTGCAAATTCAGTTCATTAATTCTGTTGTATTTTTATGGCTAGGTAAATCTCTGCCATTAGTCACAGCTCAATTCCTTTACCTTCATGCTTAAATCCATTTATTTTAATGACAAGTATGATAGATGGTCATTCAATTATTATCTACACAGAATGCAGATAAATAAGATTTGATCAAATAACATGGGGCATATTCCAGTCAAAATTAAGCTCTTTTAAGTTCATCTGAACTAGCTTAAATTAGTTTTAACTAAAATAATTAAGCACTGCATGGAAAGGATTCCATAGCACAACAGGATTTTTATCTGTGGAATCCATAGTAATAGTATTACCACAGGCGCTGATTGGTCTGTTTCTTGTAAGTATGATAAAGGGAGTGTTGGTGGAAGTTACTTGACTTAGATCAGTTTTGCTATTCTTGGATTTTGTTTCTGCTTCATTCTGCCGTGAAGAAATTTTGCTTCTGTTTATTTCTTGATTGGAGAAGAAATGTCAAAGGACAAAAAAAAAATCATTTTTCACCATGAAATTGCTAAAAAAGCAAGCAAGAAAGCCCCTGTAATAAGAAGAAAGCACAGAAACAAACAGGCAGTTATTTGGAAGCAATCTATTCTGAAATAAAATGGCAGAATATTAGGGTGAGAGATAAAGTAGTCAAAGTAAAATAAAGGTAAACCAATTACTATATTCAGATATTTGATGAATTATTTGTAAATTCTTAAAAACAGGCACTTTCCAAAGCAATCAATCACTGCTGAATCTTTAAACAAAACTCAGAGGCACGAAGGAGCGACTGCTCCTGAATCCAATAAGTCTGAAGATCCATGAGTCAATGACGCATCACTAAGTTTATGTGGTGATGAAAACAATGTTTGGATCTGCCCAGCTTAATTTGATTCCAAATAATAGTGATTTCCTTTTTAACTATGAGTTGGAGTTCATATTTTTGAGACTTAATAGCTTCTTTAGCCTAGAAAGACTCTGCTAATTAAAATGGGCAAATCACTAGATATCGCTAATTAAGATTGTGATTTTTTTTTAAAAAAGTCCTCCGAAATGATTTCCTTTAGAGCAAGCCTACTTGGATTTTCTCCTCCCAAGCTGAACTTAGCCAACTAACCACGTATGACAGTTGCCGAACAGTTTATAAGCTTCCTGATATTGTTTTTTCTTGAGGCCATAAAAACAAGGCACTCAACAGGCTCCATCACATGACTAAAAATGTGCCCCACTTGTGCCATTTATCTCTCTTTACATGTTAAAGTAGGCCAATGAAATATTAGCAGATCCATCAGGATGTTATAATATATAAATTATATGCACAAATAAAACTCACTAACTGCAACAGTGCTCTATGTATCATCTACTCATTTCGGTGAAATCTGTATGACAGCTTTCTGATGAATATGGGAACTGGTCATTATTTTTGGGTCTGGGACATCTCGCTGCAGCCACTTCGCTATGGGACAACTCACGAGGCAATGTAACATGAGATAACTGTATTCTAGACCCATTCACTATTATTATTATTATTTTCTGGTGAACACAGCTGCTCGATGTTATGCTGAAGTGTTGTCCCAGATCTTTTGGGATTGCACCCAAGGCACCTATTATTATTGGTGTTGTCCTTCCTTTCGTATACAAAAGCTTTTCAATTTCTATTTCTAAGTCTCGATATTTTGTTGTCTTTTCTAAATCTTTACCACTGATTCTTGCAACTCCTGGTATTGCCACATCAACAATTCAAACTTTGTTTTCTTGCTTGTAGACAATTATTATTATTGTTGTTGTTGTTATGTCACATTGATTTGTTCCACAGCAAGTTGGTCGCAGTGAGTTGTCCCATTATGATTATATTCATCTTAGCAAGTGGAGCAGAACAGTGAGAACAATATATATTAAATGTCTTTTCTTGACCCATTTTATTCTGAGTATGTCTGAATATGTACCTACAATGTTTTACGAAACAATCTGTATCTGCAGACTGAATGTGGTCAGGTGACCTTTCAATAATAGATCATACTATTTCTTGAAATTACCCGAACAACAAAACCAGATGCCTTGGTTAATGTTTCATGTTTCTTTTCCCTTCAGCTGCATCATCTCTAATGTGATCATTAATGAAAGCTGACTTGGTCTCTTGGACAATGTGTGATATATCACTGAATATGATATATCACACCAACATGAAACTTTCAAAACTCTGAAGTAGAATTAAATTGATAAATTAATGATACTTAACTAATATTGTTTTTTAATCAAATACTGTATCTAGGAGCAATTATTGCAGTACCCAAGGAAAAATTAATCTATACCATATATATAGGTGATCTTGGTGCATACCCCTGTTATATTCAAAGTATAGTATTTTTGATAGAAGGATGGGTTTGGAGTCTATAATTCTTTTTTAAAATATACATATATTTTATTACTTTTCAATGTAAAGTGAATGCACATACACAAAAAAGGAAAGTATAAGACAGCTACATCATTTTGTTACAAAATCATATCAACATATGGAATTCTTCTATACCCTTTGATCCCAAAGGAAAAAGTAATTATAAATCAATTGAATATATGTAAATTGTTAAAACTTCTGTCTGCTTTATTGTGATAGGTCAGTGTTTTTATTCTAAAAAAATTTTGAAATGACAATTTCATAACCATTTTCCCCCTTCCCATCAGATCATAATGCATGGAATCCCACTATGCATTCTCACCTAACTTATAAAACTGTAAATTTACCTATAAAAAGTACATTACCCAAGAATCATTACAAAAAATGGAAACAGCACTTCTTTTATTCTTTGGAATATGATTTTCCTTGCTCTTAGAGCAAATTATCCTAATATAAAATTATTTTTTTAAATATATTGCTGTTTGTATATAACGTTAGTGGTGTACATTGTTTAGCCTATTAAAACTCAAGAAAATATGTATTCCATTAGACCTTAAAAAAATCAAGTCCAGACTATGGAATAATCAAATTTAGAATTCTCTCGCATTCCCAACCATTGTTCTCTGTCCTCTTGGAGCTTCCTATCTGTTATCCCTGCTTTGAAATTAAATACCATTAAATACATGTTACGTCAACCATCTTAAAGGAAAACTGAATAGATTGAAGAGTTTATTTATTTATTTATTTATATTTCTATACCACTCTTCTCCCCGAAGGGACCCAGGGCGGTGTACAGCCAATAAAATACATACAACGTACAAATGACACTTTAAAAAATCACTAAGAAATAATTTATCAGTGGCTGAATTTAAAAGGACCAAAAATATAAAACCAATTTAGAACATATTAAAATTTAAAATTATTTAAAATTGATAAGATTTTTAAGCAGAAAAAGTGTGACTAGGCCAGTAATGTAATTCCTCAATTTTATTTTGGGTTATTGGTTGAGTGAGAACCAATGCAATTATGTAGATTCATCAGCTGCTAATTTGCTAAACTGATGTTCATTTTTAAATATCTAAATGAGTGTTTCCCCCCATATTTCTCTGGACCTTAGAATTTTTTTTAAGTTCTTCTCCAGCTTCTCTCATCAAAGGAGATAAGATGTTGGGGTCGTACCCCATTTATGCAATGCCCTCCTCAAAAATGTCCCATTGGCACCCATATCCACATAATTTTGTCACCAGGTGAAAACCTTTTTATTTTATGCAAATGATTTCTACATTTTATTTCAAGTGTAATCATATATTCTTATTGTTTCAGAGTTTGAGGGGCAGTCTAGCTAATGCCTAGGTGTTGTTTTTTTTAAAGATTATCTCTCAGACAAGAATTTCCATAATTCTTCACTTCCTACCACCTGGAGGATATATATATATATATACACAGAGAGAGAGAGAGAAACACACATTCACACATTCTCCTATTATATTTTTGTGGTTTACCGATTCAAAGAAAGCAGTGTGTGATTGTTTTCATTCTCACTGAAACTCACCAGGTATATGCATATGTTCATTGTTATTAAGATCACTTATATAATTACTTTTAGATTTTCCCTTCAGTCAGTATATGACAAAAATACAGCAGGAATATTTTTCTTTGTTTTGATGATCTAATTTAACAATTATTTAGCTTATTTGTTGAACTGGTGTATATTATCTTTCTAAAGTATGTTTTTGGTCAATTTTGGGGATACTTTTAAAATTTAGAATAACATTTTTTTAAAAATGGAATCTGACTTTGAGAACTAAGTTTGTTTATCTCTGTTATAGTTTATTTGAAGCTGGAGTAAAGCTAGTGTTTTCTTTGCAATGCAGAGTTTGTGGGTGGCCTATTTTCTCATGGATGGGAATTTTTAATTTGCCTCATTTCCCAGCTCCTTGATGGTCTCTCTCTCTCTCCCTATGGACAATATATATTACTTTACCATGGGGGTTTAATGACCTTCCACTTGCTTCTCACAACAGCATAGAGGAGACCTGAACTAGGAATCAGTTTTATTTGTGAATTGATTGGAAGGAATTGTGTGTTTTTTAATGACTCCCAGGTCTTGCAGAGACTCAGAAAAGCAAGGTAGTGACAGAACATTTTTCACATTCTCTATCATTCACCCTGGGGCCAGTCAATTTGGTTCATGCTGATCTCTACATGTTCTCAGGGTTTCCAGGTCAGTAGAATTGAAAATGATGGCAGGCTGGCTTCAAACCACTTCAGAGAGACTGAGCAGTGGGGAAACAGGAGTGGTTGGAAGCAAGCTGAGAGTAAGTCTATAAATCAGGTTATCTTGAGTAGACTGGGGACAGCAAGGCTAATCTCCTACAATCTAAAAGAATTTAGACAGAATTTTTTTGGACTGACAGTATCAATAAAAACAATGTCCTGCATCCTAAGAACAATACTTAATTTTCAGATCTTTCTAACCTACCCTGTTGCGGTTGTGAATATAATTCAGGACAATTTGCTAATCCAGTATCCCTCTCCCTCCAAACTTGTTCCTTTATTACCCAAAACGACTTATCAGAAAGTCCTTATTATCCTATTTAAACAAAACACAATAAGTCTATTTAAATATACTTGCTGTGATTGGGTAATGGATTCATGTGTCATAAGTCTAAGAAAAATAACCTTCCCGCCATTTTTGGGTAATTTACCCAGACATGTGAAGTACTGGACTAATCAAACTGAGACCATCTGTTGCAGTTGCATCTCGGCTGGTCTGAATTCCCTGAAGTCAGAAGCAGGCTGTTGAGCTACTGATTCACATGGGCTCCCTCTCTGTTAGCCGATTTGTTTTGTGCCTGTTCTCTCAGCTTGAAGGACAGTGTTTTCCCATTATCCTATGAAAAGACATGTTAAATAAAACACATTAAAGTACTGGAGTAATAATAATATCCAAGCAATTATTATGTAATGTAGAACCATTTGATCATTACAGGGTTCCAAACTCTGTTCATTTTCAAAATATTATTTCAGTGGGAAATAGAAACCTTGGTCCTGAGGGCTATAGTTAGGTTTGCTCCCCAGATGCAGGACACAATCCAGATAAGCACCTAGCAGTCCTATTAGCTTTATTATTCTTTATTTAAAATCAACAGGTCATACAAATCTAATGGAATAGTTATTAATGTATTTGGATAAAGTCCTAAATATGTATCTGTAAAAGAATACGATCAATAGAGCTTTTTCTCCTCCATTAGACTTGGCTTCTGAAGGTAGCCATCATGCATTTCATCCAATATATTTATTATCTGTTGAAATGGTTGCATGTCTGGAGTGGGATAACTGAAAAAAATCTGGTTTCACACATTATGCTAAACAATAATGTGATTGTTTAGCATGTGTGAATACAGTTTCAGTATCTTATAAATCATGATCTATGACTTAGCATGAAAAGTAGACTAAGCCAATTAGCCCCTAAACTAAATTAGCAAGGTTGTGAACCCATTATTGAGAGTAATTAAATATGCAACTTCTATTGTTGTTTGGGTTTGGGGTTTTTTATGAGTATTTTGATAATAAATAAATAAATAAATAAATAAATAAACTAGTGAAGGGTGTGTGTGTAATCTCTTTTACTTTAATGTTCAGATTATCTATACATTATCTGTTTTGATTCTCACTATTACAAGTCTTTATTTTTTATTTTATGGTGTTGCAGTTTTAATTATATAATTTAAGTTAATATTTTAAGCCACCCAAAGAACAGCGTATTTATACTAGTTATAGTAAATATTTATAGTAAGTAAATGCCGAAATAATGGCTCTTAATCTTCAAAGTGTATTGTTATTCATCTGAAACCTATCCATTTATCTCTAATCTTTCTTTCTAGTAACTGAAAACTCCCCTGTCTTCATAAGCCAGCGAAGGCTTCAGTGGTGCTTGGAAGTTGCAGAAAAGCAATTTGCACTTATAGGTGCATCTTCCATTGTCCAAGTAGCTACTGGAAGAGGCCATTTAAGTGCTGAAAGGGAAAGGAATGGGGTAGCAACACCCCTTTCTTTAGAAGTAGTGCTTCATGTAATTCCACAAACCCCAAATATTGTTGAAACAAACATTAAACACACACACAAGGACAAATCTTTCTGAAAAATAAGGCACAGACAAACAAAATTTTTAAAAAAGCAATATTGTTGATGTCTAGTTAATAAGCTCAATTGTTCTGTTTTCCACACCTCATATAAACCCATCAAGGGAAACAGAATGTGTTGTTTTCGGTTTCTTAGCTTAGTGGTACAAGAGAGAAAGCTACAGGAGAGAAAGCAATTAAAGCTACTAGTCTTTTTTTGAGCTCTGACTTCAAAATTTTGAGTACAGGATTCCCACCTACACAATAGACTGCACTCATGGGTAATGAAACATCTGCAAGAAAACCATCAAGCTCAGAGACCACCAAGAATTCTACAGATTGGCTAGACATCAGCCATATGGCTGTTTTGCAATTTTGTTTGTCTATGCCCCAGTAAAAAACAATACAGTGTTTTTTAAAAGGAAAGTAACAGAAAGGAAAAGGGAAAAGTAAATAAGAAATAAATAAAGTTAAAAAGAGAAAAAAGAAAAAAAGAAAAAGAATGTTATAAATGAGTGACTTTTAACCTTCTTTACAGGAATTGTTAACGCATTTATAGTTTATCTTCTCTAAAATTATTTCATGGCTCCCTCCTTTCCATCTTGCACCCTTTCTAATCACCAAACTTATAAAAATTCCAAGTTCAGGTTTTTGCCTTTTCAGCAGAAAAATCCATAAAGTATTTCCAGTGGCTATCAAACATTGATGGTGAGTGGAAATCCCTGGGAAGACAACCCAATTGTCTTTTCCCTAATCAAACAAATCAAATTTGCCATCCCTGCAAATTTTGTCATTTTCACCAGCTGTTCATTCACCCTGAATATTTCAGAGTCAATCCACTTTCTGCTACATCAAAAATTGCAATTGGAAAGAGCTTTTAGAATGTCTGAAAATTTCACACAACTTTGGGGGTGCTGCATGGAATTGTAGGATGTGATTCAAAAGAGGAATGATTGATATGTGCTATTATATAGCACAGCCTCATTCTAATCTTTGCAAAGTAACTTTATTCATAAGGATAAATCGACTTTTTAAATACTATATCGCAGGATTTTGTAAATCAAATTCTTTGCAGCACATTTTTTTTAAAAAAAGGTTCAAATTGAAAAGTGATTATGAAAATGTTAACAACAATTTAGCCTCCAGATATCAGTTTCATATTCTGTGTAGTTTATGCTAGAAATATTTTTATGTTGGGCTTTGGACAATCAAGGACAGGGGTCCTCAATCCCGGGTCCATGGACTGGCATCAGGCCGCAACACGCCGGTAACCAGGCCATGCAAGCAAGCAAGCAAGCAAAGCCCCATCCATTTTCCCTGGTGCCCAAAAGGTTGGGGTCCACTGATCAAGGATATAGGATAAGGAATTTAACTGAAAACTGTACCATCAGGAACAGAAGATTTAGTAAATCCCAATTTTCAGCATCAGTAATTTAAAACTATTTATTAGGACTGGATAGAAGTATAAATATTTATAGATCATTAACAACTTTTGAAAACATATTATCTGTCACTGAGAAAGCACCAGAAAAAGGATTGATATTAAAAATGTATAAGATCATTTCAGCATTAAGCTCCACTGATTATATATACATAAGAAAAGGATGAAGAATTTAATTTGAACTTATCATACAAAACCTTGCCAAAATTTGCACAAATAGTTTTTTAAAAAATCTTTTAAGGTTCTCACATTTATTGAAACTATGTACTATATTCCTGTGTATTTCTAGAAAGGACGCTCAGCGGGAAACACGTCAGTAAAATGAGGACCCAGATAGCTGGGGGCAATATGCTGATTCTGTAAACTGCTTAGAGAGGACTGTCAAGCACTATGAAGTGGCATATAAGTCTAAGTGCTATTGCTATAATGGAGATTGCCAAAAATTCATTTATTGACAATGTCCTTGGAGACAAACTTTCCCTCAATTACTCCACATGACAAAAAATGTGCTTTCAGGTGGTTTATAGTTTTTTCTGATAACTTTCTGACTTGATTTTGAGACTGTGGAAAACCTTTTGTTATAGAAAAGTTCTGATCATGGAACAGGAATTCCAACCTCAAAATGAGCCTTTTCTGGTATAAAAGAGTCTATTTCAAAATCAGAATATTTTTAATATTCTTTTTAATGTCTGATTAAATACACTCACATGTTGTCTATTCAGTGCTTTGTTTGTAAGAAAAAAGGTGCTGGAACTCACATCTTGCTAATTTTTTATTCAAAAAATTATATGTTCAGTTCTTAACATAAATTAAATTTATTGTGTTTAAGGCAAAAAAGAAGCCGGAACCACATTTCGGTGCATTCTATGACAAATAAAAGGACTGTGTCTATTTGAATTAGTCTTATAAAGAAAAAAATTATGGACAAGCAGAATGATTAGAAAAAAAACTTGTTTAGCAGATATCTTGTATTTTCTGTTTGCTGAACTTTCAGAATAAGAAAGGAAAATAGCATAACAATGAAATGTACACATACACAAATATTAAAGTTTCCAATTACTTTTCCAACTGCAGAGTCTAATTAAGTTATTGATATGTATAAGAACAAGTAGTTTGTTCAGCCAAATGTAATTGAGGTTCAGTGAAGCGTATATTTAACCTTCTGAGGCTGAAATAAAATTTGCCGTTTGTGAATTAGAAGTTTTTAATCTCAAGATATATGAATATAAGAAGAAAAGTGAAACCTCTCTTATCCCCTCACTTCAAAAAATTGGAGGAATGTACAATATACGACAACTAGTGCAGCACATTGTGAAAGATAAAGGGAAATTGCTTGGAAGAATCAAAATGTGAAACAATTGTACCAGAAAATGTGCAATATTTTGGAGGCATTTAAGAGAATAGATTGATTTTTGGTGAGCAGTGCCTTTGGAAGCAGCATTGATGAAGGACTTTTTACAAAATGATTAGATTGCTTATGGCCTTTGGGAACATCCCTAGAAACTTTGGCCTGAAGTGTGGTAATTCACACTTTTTGAAGTTCCCTTATCTTCCTACTTGTCTTCTTAAGAAATATATAGAAAGAATTGCCTGACTCTGAGTTAGATTCTGCTCTTGGTAGAATGTCAATAGGTGCCTCTATTTCTCGCTGCTTGTACATTTTTTTTCAGATGGAAGATTTTGATGTCTACTTCTCCATCCATTCAAACCACAATGCAATACCCCCAAAGAAGGCCCATTTGTCCCAGACAAGCATACAAAAGTTTGTCATTCTGGAGAATATGACTTAAATAGTTATCACAAGATATTTTGATTTTTGAATATAGTATAGTACTCAAGTATACCCTAAACATGGGCTAGAGGGCAGCAGTACCATTACCACAAGAGAAGCAAACTGAGGTTTTATTTGAGAAAAGACATGGGTTCATTTATTCTTGAATGTATGTAGCTCTTGTCCAGGTCTTATGCTCGAAGCTATCAGGTAAAGTTGGACAAGAACAAAGAACTTACTAATAAATGACTATTCTGTTCTGTAGAACAGAAACGGACTGTTTGTATGGTTCATCAGGACTTGCATTTGAGAAAGAGGTTTCTATTTCCCTGAGTGACATATTTTTTTCCAATAACTATTCTGATGCTAGTTTGCAGTAAGGACAGCTGATGGAAAGGACAACCAACTGGTTCAATGGCAGAACACATGCTTTGTATGGAAAAGGTTCTAGATTCAGTTCTTGGCATCTGATTGAAGAATCACTGTGGGTCAATAGTGACAACACTGAGCAAGAGAACGCAAGGATCTCATGAAAGAAAGAGTTGAATCTTTTATTCGTAGGTTTTATAATGTCCAGGAACATTGATATAAGAGAGAGACAGACTTTGGGAGTCGCTTCAGATGGTAGAATTCATGCAATCACTATATACTTGTCTTCTTAAGAAATATATAGAAAGAATTGCCTGACTCTGGCAATGGGGAAGAACAAGCTCAAACTCAACCCCTCCAAGACTGAGTGGCTGTGGTTACCGGCGTCCCGATATGGCCAGCT
>JANHFO010001669.1:287216-301163 GCA_032468095.1 Pareas carinatus
ATCCATCCATCCATCCATCCATCCATCCATCCATCCATCCATCCATCCATCCATCCATCCATCCATCCATCCTTCCACTCAGCCACCCAGCCATCCATCGCATTATTTGGTAGTCATTTGGTTTCAATATGCAATAGATATTTTCAATATATGCTATATTAAATTTACTCACATTTTTGTGATTCACACACTTTAGCAGTACTAGTTCTCTGTAAGCTCGCTTTGCATGAGTTTGATTCTGAAAAGGGCGACTCAGCTTCTTTACAGCAACATTTATTCCAAGGACAGTATCAAATGCAGCACTGAAAAATTGAAGGAGCAACATTTTAACTCACGTTCTTTGGAAACAAGGCTAGTGTATACTGAAAGCAATGAGAACTTGAGCCAACTAGCATTTGCCAGCCAGCAACCAATTCTAAGCAGTACATGTGTAACTTTCCTAACAACTATGATCAAGCCAGCATACTGTACTGATAAGCTGAGTGATGGCTATTGCAGTGAAGAAAGATAAGATTAGCATCCAGTGTACATCCAGAGAAAATTCTACAGGGTTGGGGAGAGAAACAAGCTTCAGTGCAGTTATTGTACAATGCTGTTTGCCTGGAGCTCAGAATGAAGCAAGGATTCCCCCCAACCCTATGAATCATAGAATTACAGCAAGAACTTTCTGACAAAGGGTTAAAGATTCCCAGATGAGATGGGAACCTTGGATATCCAGCCCTTAAAAACCATGTACCTATAGCAATTCTTCGACAATAACATTAAAACATAAGGCAGTAATATATGTCAGATTTTGAAAAGCTATTCACTGATCTATGAATGTCTGTACCAATGGAAAACAACACTGGCATAAACATACAATTGTAACTGTGAAATTGTTAGGGATGCTACACTGCCCCAATGCTAGGGCTATACCTTCACCTTCCCTCATCTCTTCCCTAATCTAAATTCATCTACTTTGTTATCATCTTTAATTTGCTCAAATACCTGTTCATCCGACTCAATTCCTTAAAGTGAATGTCAAGAATTAGGAGAGCCGTGTTGTTTTTGGCTAGGTTATTAAAATACAGATAGCCCTTCCCTAATGATCAGTTGCTTAGCAATCATTCAAAGTTACAACTGAACTCCCCAGAGCTACTTACAATCCAATTTCGATGTTCCGATCGCCACATACAGCTTGCAATCACATATTGGTATTTTGAGTGCTTGTCAATCAACATATTTACAACTGTTTGTAGTGTCTGTGGACACATGGTTGATTTTCAGAGATTTTTGCTGGTTTCTGGTGATTACTCCCAGTTTCTGGCAAAAAACATCAACTGGGGAAAATAGACTTGCTTAAATACCATAGCATTCACTTAATGACTGCCACATAAAAGGTTGTAAAATCAGGCATAGTGACATGGTGACTGGCTTAAGCCACAATTTAAAGACCATAATTTCTGATTCAATCATGATTGTAAGTTTGATGATTATCTGCACAGTATTTTGTGCAATTTGCATATGTTTATTTTGGTAGTCTCATAAACATCCATCATATTTTCCTCATATCCCTTTAGGCTGAAAGACTGCCATGGGAAGACCGAGCCACAAACCACCTAACACTTCTCCTGTATATGAAGGTTTAAAAGTTTGGTAATTTTAACACTTTACTATCTTACTGTTCCTCGAGGTGGACTGTACTTTAGCAGTTGTTTATATTAGTGTTTGCTACAAATAAAAGATGAAGACTCTCAAGTCAAGGTTGTTTCCAAAGTCTTGATGAATACACTATTGCAGCTTGCTTGCTATAACTCTTTTGCCATTGTCAACTGCCAGGTTATTTTTTGGAATAATTTAGTCTACAGTCCTAGGATTCTCTGGGGGCTCCCCATACAAACAACCCTACTAGGTTTCTTTGGGATTAACCAAAGATTTGCCTACTCACCAAACAATGCCTTGAGCCCCAGACCCGATTGGTTTCAACTGCTGGTAGCGTTTTAGTACAGTGAATGTTGAATCCGCTACTTGAACACTGTAAAACTGGCTATCACATTTATTCTCGCTCATGTTGTAGTGTCATGTAGTCTTTGTCTCAGAATTTGGCAGTTTTCAGGATCTGTGTGGAAAAAAATTTAGAAATGAGAAAGGTTTTTTAAAATCTCCAAGTAAACATTTTATAGATACAATCAATCAACTAAACCCTTTCTCTTTAATGGGTAACAAGTATCACCTTTCCTCATATATTACTCTACAGGTTACTCTACAAGCCTGCCCCCCTCCACATGTGACATGCTTAAAGTGCCCTTGAAGAAAACATTCACAACAAGCTGAACTGCCCAAGTGGTGACTGAGATAAGACTCATTCAGGAACCTATGGCCTAGTAAAACAAATTGCTTCTATTCACTGCTCACATCTCAAAGATTCCACTGTGTTTCCCCTTTTCTTTGTTTTGCCGTTGCCTTGCTTTGCCTTGTAAAGTAGTGGGCCAAAGATATATAAACCCTGGTTCTGCTTTTGTTCATGGCTGATCAGCAAAGTATCAAACCTTTGTTAGGAGCCCAGTATATACTGTATTATTGCTTGTAAGCATACAAATAAAATTATATTGTACCTTCAAAGTAATTTGATTGCTATAGGTCAGTGATGACGAACCTATGGCACACGTGTCACAGCAGGCACACAGAGTCCTCTCTGTTGGCATGCGAGCCAAGTTGCCCCAGCATCTCCCCAGAAATGAGCATTCTCAGAAAGAGAGTAGCGGCGCCAGGCAATGATGTCACAGGGCCATACGCATGCTAAGAGAGTAACGATGTTATAGGTGAACCTACTTCTGGCCACAGCAGTTTGATATTATGATTTGGATTTGAATCAAGATTGCTATGAAAATACCATGTGATTTTAAATGACCATCTAAAAGGTCAATCAATGTGATACAGTACTAAGTGAAATTTCAGCATAATTGTAACCACTTGTTTTCCAGAATATAACAAATCACCTATTATGCATAACATTACTGTGCCCCTTAGCATTCTGGTTATTTGATATCATAGCAAATCTATCATACCATACTAATTATTATAACAAGTAAATGCTCCTGATACTATTAACATGTGTGCGTGAGAGAGAGAGAAATAGAGAGACACAGAAAGAGTAAGGATAAATTATATTGTCATTTTTTAATTCAAGGTTGGAAAGTATTTGAATATTTAGTTAATACAGTACTCTTATTGTTCTTGATCTGGTTGGATGCACATACAGCCATTTTAAGAATAAGTATGCTAAACCACAGAGTTTATAGCTTTTCTCTAAGAATTTGCTCTTACTCTCTATTTAGTTGTATCCGTTTTCTGAAATATATGAAAAAACTGGGCAAATGATGACCATGTTATATTAATTATGATCACACATAAGGCTCACAAGAGAGGGATTAATTCACAAAGCTCTCAGGGAACTGTGATAAATGTAGATAAATGAATCACAACATTAACTATACAACTAGTTGGTTGGCATCTGAAGGCAAATATGTTGATGTTAACTTGTTCCATCTCAGAGTGAAAAATACCTTTTGTACTGGCCCTGTCACAGTGAAAAATAAATTTGAGAAGAAAAATGTCTGCAAACTTCTAAGTTAATATCTGACTATATATGTTACACTCTTAGGTTTTTTTCTTGGTCATACAGATAAATCTTACTGTAGTTGCTAGACTGTCTTACAGTGCCTAAGGTCTTGCCTCACTCCAGAAATTATAAAAGATTACATTATATTGCAGCAAATCACTTGGAGCTTTATAATAATGCACTCTATGTGTTTTCCTTAGTTAAAACAGTATACAGAACAAAAACAGAGCCCAGTGAGTAGACAGAATGTAGTAATCTCCCAGCATGCACTTCCTGGACCAATTGGAGTTTCGAGATTGCTGATCTAAAACATGTCATCTCAAATCGCCTCTTCCACATAGCCTACGTTAACAGCATGGAATGGCTTGTTCTGGTATAATATGTAAAACATCACTGTCACACCGCACTGTCTTAACCTATTTTCAGGCTGCCTTATGCTACCCTTACAAATGAAACAGAAGTGGTCATGACAACATGCTCCAGACAAATAATAAATGGGGCAACTTTGTTTCAGGATAAGAAGTCTATGTGGAAGGATGCCTTGCTCCCTAGGCTCAAATGCTGAACAGCATCCTGTAATTTCAACAGTAGCCTTCAAAAAATAACAAAGATTGTTTTAATGTAGCTACAAAGTATCATCAGTGCCTTAAATTCTATTTGGTTTTCTTTAAAAAAAAGAATTTAAAGTAACAATTATATTAAAGCTCAGATCCACAGTCAAAGCACTGTATTAGAGCAATAGTATTTTTTTAATCTCAAAGCCTTGCCAGCACACTGTTCTACAAATGTGTTACCAATCTCTGAATGCAACATTCTGTTTTTCTCCCAATTTATGTCTATATTTATATGAAAAACTGCATGCAAAAAAATCTACATATTTCCACTGTACCGACAGATAAGGAGCTGTCCTTGTTCTTCTGCACATTCCACAGAATGCAAGAGAGAGGATTGAGAAAACTGATCTGCCAGCAATGTCTATAAACTTGATGGATGGACACAACTGGATATAAAGGAAGTTTTTCTTTCATAAATAAATAAGATTCAGAGATATTAATATAAATGAGCAGCAAGAGACTAGTGTATCTCTACCTTGCTGGCAATATTTGCACTGTATGCTATGATCTAAATCAGGATGGACATATTTGAATATACAATTCAAATTACATATAAAATTCAATCCCCCAACCATAGAGGGACCACATTAAGTCATCCAATGGTGTGGTGGTATCGTTGAGGTGGGATTTCTGTCCTTTTTCAGTCATCTTTTCAGGGTTCTATTGCTTTATTTATTGGGAATTTTTTTAATGCAGATTTGGTTTCTCAACTCTAAACAACATATAAGTCGAAAAACAAAAAAAATCAATAATACAGAAACAATAACATTTCATGAGTATAATATGGGCAAGTAAAGAATATGAAAATTCCACAATTTGGGAAAGCTCCCAAAGCCAAAAAATTGACCATTCTGACACCAAATTTTGATTGTACAATGCTATAACTGGAAGTTACAGGCACAAGCAAATTTATGTCAGGATCATACAGGTAGTCTTCAACTTGTAACTTCATTTAGTGATCATCCAAAGTTACTATGACACTAAAAAAAAAAAGTGACTTATGACACTTTTTTGACTTTTCACACTTATGACCACAGCCGCATCGCTATGGTCACATGTTCAAAATTCAGATGCTTGGCAACTGTCTCAAATTTCTGACCATTGCAGTGTCCAGGGGTCACGTGATCACTTTCTGCAACCTTCTGACATGCAAAGTCAATGGGGAAGCCAGATTCACTTAACAACTTCGTTACTAACTTAACAACTGCAGTTTCGGGAGAAGGGCGGTATATAAATCTAAATAAATAAATAAACAACTGTGTCAAAAATGGTCTTAATTGGGCAAAACTCACTTAATAACTGTCTCAAACAACAAAAGCAATAGAAAGTTTGGGCTCAATTGTGGTTGTAAGTGAAGGACTACCTGTATGATCCAGAGGTGCAGAAATCCCATGTAGAAGTAAACGCAATTTTAGAAACACCTATGATTTACAGCATTCTTTTTCCATTCCATAACTAGAGGCGTTATTATAGGCTGCCCATTCCTGATCTAAATTAAAATTCAGGACCAGCTTTCAGTAGGAAGCCATTGAATCACAAGGAATACTTTTTAAATATGTCGCTAGTCATAGACCAATTTTTTGTTCTGTAGCAAAGATAATATTTGTATGGGTTCCTAGGTGAGGAAAAAAGAGAGCTCCTTTGATGTAACTTTGCAAAACCAGCAACCATTGTGTTGAAACAACTGTTTTGACTGCCTTCAATGGTCTTCTATGCATATGGGCAGAAGACAATTCTTTGAAATTAGGCATTTAAGCAAAGGAAAGTAGTCTACCTTGATGCTTTGTTTGGAGCACTGAAGTAGAGCAACTGGCTTTTCTGTGTTGTGGTACTATTTTCATCCAGCTATCAATTTAGGCAGCTCCATAAAGCAAAATATTATCAAAGAAATCTTATATAACACAAAGAAATGTTATAAATACTAATATAAAAATAGAAAGCTTTACTTGATATAACATATAAAGCTTTAATGATTGTATTTTCTAGGGTACCAGCAAATATGTGTATTTAAAAGGCTTATTAGCAATGAAACGCTTGGTAAGTCAGTCAACTAATATTTTAAGAGGGGATATTCTTACAGATATGCATGAAGCAAGAGAGAGATTGCATGGACTCAAGGGAATTCAATGCCTTAAAAATTATTGTTTTCAAACTAATGGCTAGTTTGAAACAGCACACTAGTTACTATAATTGTGCATATCTACAAAAGAATGGTTTGCTTCAGGTTTCAAGAAAAACACCCCTTTGGACCTGCTTTGTTAAGCAGCACAAATCCTTAATTTTTAAGAGCAGAGAAAAGCAGCCCCGCCTCAGTATTCTCCAACACCTGCAAAACTCAAAAAATACTTCTATAAATATCTGCACTGAGGCATTTTCTGGATTGAGTGAGTGCTACAGGTTCCTGGTTTTGAATATACTGGAGAATGTTAACAGTAGGTAAGCTGCAAAGAAATACTTTCCTTTTAGGTGTTACCAGTGTTCTCCTAACACGAAAAAGTTTATGTGCTTTACTTCACAGATGCCTCTTGTAGCTTTGCAGCTGACAGAAGGAAAAAACCCAGAGAAGCTATAGGGTGCTAAGAAGTATTCCTTCAAGGTAAAAAATACTTCTTTCTTACCTTGATAAAAAGAATCACATATTTCCTTTGCAGCATGAAACAATTCACTGACATAAATATGTAACTCATCATGTACATATCCATGTATTATAGTTCAGAATGGAAGAACCAGCCTTAATTTTCTTGGTAGAGATGTTTTAGAACCTAAAAGTAATCAATTATGTGAATTTTGCCTGCTCTTTGACAGTGTGCATTAACTAGGTATGTTCTTACTATTTTATTGGCTATTTTGAATACTAGGCCTGAAATTGCGATGATCAAGATGCAAGAATTCAAGGGCTGTAATTTCCAAACATCTAAAACTGAAATAGGTAGCTTCAAAAGAACCAAGAAGAAAATTAAAAACATGGGAATAAATGTGCAAGCAAACAACTATTTTTAAATGTGATTTCCTCCCAACCACCAGCATGTTCCATCTGTCAATATCAAAAACATATCGTGTTTAATGTTTTCTATGCAAAGAACAGATGCCATGGTACTCTTTTACACCTTCTATTTGTATTCCTTCTCTATTCCCTCCTGTTTTCCATCAGCCAGCTAACTGTATAAACTGTAGAATTTTCTAATACAGCTGAATATGGACAACTAGGTTTTGAATATAAATTTTACTCATAACTAAATTTATATCAACATCATAAAGTTGTGTTTCCATTTTTCTCACTAAAAATACATGAAATACTACATTTTACAGTACACTATGTAAAGAACTTAAATCAAGCACCATGTCTTATATGAACTGGGTATAATAATAGTATGCTGTTAAATAATCTAGAGAACATTGAAGCAAAATCTTCTAATACTGACATCAAACTACAGCTGTCTATGTGTTAATCAAACAATTATAAAATCAAAAGTAAAGTACTGTTCCACTGCAAATGCGTCAAATAGCTACTGTTAAGAATCTGTTGTGAAAACAAGACTGTTAGAATTTCATTTTATTGAGTATTTTATGAAACATAATACAAATATTTATATACTGATTTCTAAGTTTACCTAGTAAAGACAACTTGTATATTTTATAGAAAAACCTTTCCTATAAATAGGGAAACATATTTAAACCTATTTAAAAGTCTGAAATCTTTCAATCGCTAATGTATAAGAAGTAAAAGAATGTGAGAATGATGTACACATACATAGAGCTTGCTGTATTCCCTTTTGGAAATATGGGAAACAAAGGAAGAGAACAAGACATAATCAGAAGAAATTAAAGATAAAAACTAATAAATAGGAGAAAAGGTAGATCAAAGTTTAAACCAATATAGTATTTTTTCCATTCTTTCCAATCTTGCAAATCATCCTTGGTTCCAGCATGTTCATACACAACTTCAAGCATCATCATTTTAAAGCTTTTTATCATCAACTCAATACAGCCAATTTTTCAGGTTTTTCCCCTCTGTAAGCCATTAACTTTTCCTTCATATATTTGTTTTACAATTTGATCCTTATTATAGGGGAAGCTCTGCTCAGTTATTGAGATTTTCAAATATCTGCCTCATAGCAGTACCGATGGTAAAATGTTATTCTGGCTTTGAAGAAAATGCTATCCTCAGTTTAGGGAAAGTTAGATTTTGTTGATTGCTATCAGCCTGAAATTCATATTCCTGATTACTAAGTAAGAGAGAGATGCTGTGAAGAACACTGGTTGCTGCCATCTCAATTAGATAAAGATACAGTATCCTGTGCCTGAATCCTTTTGTCTCCTCACAGAATAGCCACAATTGCTTAAAGATACTATCTCTTCCTGAGTTGTCCCCCACCACCACACACACACAGACAATGCAGCCCTTCCCTAAAAGTGCTATCACATAAAAAGTCCAGCTCTGTGCCTTAATTAGTTAACTAGACATCTTAGTTTTCTGGTGCTGCTGCCTGAATCTGATCAGACCTTAATCAGATTCACACTGAAGGTTTTTGTTGTCAGGTACATAAAATTTGGTCATAGTGTGCATAGGTTGGAACATTTATTTTTCTACTACCATTTATTACTAACATATTTTGAATGGTCCCTAACCAAGGTAGTCGCTAAATGAGGAGTGGATTTACTGAACATAATTCACATACAAAAGTATATATACATTCATATATCCAGCAAACATATCTCCTTACTCAATGTTGAACTATGTACTACACATTTTATTCCATTTCATCACATACTTTACTTCCATCATTCATCCATCTTATTGAATTCAACAACAACCAGTCTTAAAATTGCATTCACACTTCACACCTGAAGCCAATTAGCATGCACTTTCCCTGTATCAACAAACAACTAACTTTTTCATAAATATACATTTTTCAGTTACTTAGTTATGTTATGTGTTGCCCCTTTTAGAAACAAAAATGCAAGGCCACATTATTAACAATTGGTCTCTCCAATTCGGAGAATATTAACCATGATAATCGCAGTCTATATTCTTATATTAATAACCAAATCATTATTTTAATCTTACTTTCTATTAAAATTAGAAAGAAAACAGTTAACATTACTAGATGCTGAACTTACCCTGTTTCCCCGAAAGTAAGTCATCCTCTGAAAATAAGACCTACTAACAGTTTTGCCTCTCACTGAAATATAACGCATCCTTCGAAAATAAGACCTCCTCAATAATAAGGCCTCGGATGTCCGGTTCTGGGCAGCCTCGATGGAAAAATAAGACATCCCCTGAAAATAAGACCTAGCGCAACTTTGGGTGCAAAAATTAATATAAGACAGTGTCTTATTTTTGGGGAAAAGTGTAGTTGTAGCTCTAGGCTTAATATTTTAATGTTCATATTATCGATAGTTCTCAACTTATGACTAGTCATTTAATGACTTCAAAGATATGAGAATTTTAAAAAGCTAGTTATGACATATCGTCAAAGTTAAACTGCCCCCCAATTACGTGATCACATATACAATCTGTTGCAATATCCTGTAGTCATATGCCCATGATTTGCAAGGTTTTTTTCTGGGTTTCTGGCAAAAAACACCCAATTTGCTTAACAACATGATTTCCTTAAGGCCTGTGGTGCATTGATGTATGACCACAATTTAGAACCAAAATTCCAGTCTCAATTGTGGTTGTAAGTTGCAGATTACCTATTGTTATTATGTTTTAAGATGTTAATGCCTTCCTATTTTAAGACCTGTGGTTACAATAACATTTACTCATTCATTCAATTATCTTCTACAGAGCAAACCTATGGTCTCCACATCCTTTCCCCAACAGAAAGTAAAACTGCATTTCTCAAATTTTGTTTATTGTCATCTTTAATAGACCTTCATGTATGCCTTTCATTATGCGTTTAACAAGCTAATGCTTCTGTAGTTTATGCATTAATGCTTGTCATCAATTATGGCATTATTCTGTTAGAACAAATACAGTTGTCACACATACATTAAACAAGTCACGTGATCACGCTATGAACATATCAATATTTTAACATTTTCAAATTGTTGCACCTATTATCTGGTGCACTGCCTTTTTTCAATATTCTTTCACTATTTATGACTTCCCTTGCATCAATTTTCATTTGAACAGTAGTATTTATTTCAATTTTATTCTTCAATATATCATCTCATTCTCATATAAATCTCTAAAAGCATCCTTCCGACATTCTCTCATTGAGTTGTCTCTCAAATCATTTCATCATTTTCCTTCTCTGCCAGAAGCTTCTTGTTTAGCCCCCTTCATCAAAATCACTTTGTATTTTCTCTGCTTTCTTTAAACATTTATCTTGTTTGATTATATTCTTTGCAACTATAATTTCCCTTATATTCACATTATATAGTGCATATTAATTGTTGTCAGTTTGCACAGAATACATTTTCTTTTCCTACAGTCATTTCAATTTTACTGCATCTTTAAAAGCTTTTGACTATTTTCTTTTTCTCTGAACCACTATACTACAAATACAACCAAACCATGAATTTTTTTATGCAAACTAGGATCTTTATCCTAAATACTACTGTGAAAGTCAACATACTGTTGCTCATATTCCAAAAATGAAGAAATACAGTGAGCTGATATATTTCGAATGCAATGTTTCAGTTTAATTTAGTTTAATTAATTAATTTAGAATACAAAAAACATAAAATATATATTATAATTACAATATATAATAGTTGTTTCACTTAATATTCTAGTTTGACTTGTAGATTGATTATTGGTATTTCTATGACTGTTCTAAACCTATCACAAAAATGTATCATATGACATGATGGTGTTTTGTGACATGGTGAATGTACTTTATGAATGTATTTTATGATTAAGATCACAGTTTGTCAACTGCAGCTTATATATACATGACATGATGAATGCACTTTATGATTATGAATGCATCTTATGATTGTAAACACAATTTGTCAATTGCAGCTTGTATGTTAGCATAGAGCATGTACACCAGAGACAAATTCCTTGTGTGCCCAGACACACTTAGCCAATAAATTCTAATTCTAATGTTTCATTAAAGATGTTTTCATATTTTAAGTACTGTAGTACATACATAGAAACATAGCATAATTATTTGCTTTTGGTACATTTGGAGTCCTTATACAGGTAGTCCTTGACTTGCAACCATTCATTTAGTGACCAAAATTTTAACTCCATTGAAAAAAGTGGCATACAACTGGTTCCCGAATTTATAATTGTGCAGCATGATCAAAATTAAGGCATTTGGCAAATGGCATGAATTAACAATGGTCGCAATGTCCCGGGATCAAGTGATCAGCATCTGTGAAGTTAATGGGTGAAGCCTAATTGCCATAACTGCTTTACAATCATGTGATTTACTTAACAAGTGCAGTGATTCACTTCGGAACCATGGCAAAAAGTCATAAAATGGAGCACGACTCATTTAACAACTGCCTTGCTTAGGAAAGTTTGTGCCCAACTGTAGTCATAAGTTGAGGACCACCTGTCATTTTCACATATTACAGCCAATGGCAATTTATGCATCATACTTACCTGAGATATTAGAAGGGATTTACTTTCTGTGTGATCATATGTATACTTCAAAGCAGAGGTCTCCAACCTTGGTCCCTTTAAGGCTTGTGGACTTTAACTCCCAGAATTCACCAGCCAGCCACCCTGGCTGAGGAATTCTGGAAGCTGAAGTCCACAAACCTTAAAGGAACCAAGGCTGGAGACCTCTGCTTCAAAGCAAATTTCACTGAGCTTAGTGTGACTTAGTTCTGAGTTATTTTTTTTATAGGTTTGAGGTGCGTTAGATTTTTTCCAAGTAAAGTATACATTTGAATCTCCAGAATATATAATATATCAGCTGTTTTTAACACTGTTCTGAAGTTTTATTGGAAAATATATTGAGTTTGAATTTAATTTCTAATCTCATTTAAACTATGCATTCTGTTGTATAGCCTTGAACAAATCGAATTTCTTAGCATAATGTTCACATTGCATAAATATTAGATTCAGTGACTAAGAACAGAAGAAAAACTATAATAAACTTTAAAAATAGCAAGTAACTTACAAATGGTCCATTCTACAAGATCACAGAAGATAAGAATGCTTCAGATCTCTACTCTGGTGCAACAACACCCAATTGAGCCTTCTCTGTTGCTGTACCTGACCTTTGAAATAAGCTTTTGGTGATCCTCTTAGCTTTCCGTAGAGCTTGTAAAGATCTGACTTTCCCCCTCCATGTACTGTAACATGAACATGTGTGTTTTCATTTTTGTTGTTCTTTTCTGATATCTATTGTTGTATGCCACTCAAAGTCACCAACTATGACAGCTTAGATAAAAGAATGACTCTAACAAATAAAAAATAGGATTAATTATGTAACAGAGATTTTCATTTTCTACTTCCAACATAACTATTTAACATATCAATATTCTATATGAATTTAAAAGAAAGCTATAAATCTCATACAAGTGTGACTTCAGGTATTGCCAAGCAGAGCAATAAGTATGCTATTACATTAAACAATTAATACAGCTTCAATGGTTAATTCATATTCTCTTTCTATTGGTAAGTATTTTAAGATAATATTTCACGGACATAAAACTGAGATGGAATAGTGGCTACACAAAAGAAAGGCTGGGCAGAGATTTTCTTGAAAGTTAAGCCTGTCAAAATCAATGAATTTCCTAAATGAATGTGTGGAGGAGTCTTTCACCGAATAGTGAGATTTCTCTCATTATTGTATAGCATAAATAATATTTTGTTAAAGAACTAACATTTAATACAAAACAGCACTTAAAGACAAAGCAGATTAATATATTTTAGATCCAAGAATACTGAGAAAATATATTCTTTTGTTTTTGTTATATGTTGGGGGCATGTGTGTGTTTATATGGATAGAAAGCCCTTGTACATAACTGGAAGCGTGGAAGTATATCACCTTACATTGCTTTTTTCACATTTTTAAAAATAGTACTCTGGAAGAATAAAAATAATTGTGACATGTCTGTACCGCATGCCCAAAGACTCTAGGCATATTTCTTTTTCTTTTATATCCCCAATGTTTTATACTATTCTTGTTTTTCAAAATTACTTGTTTGGCTTGCCATTTGATTCTGAAAGGATTCTTTATAAATCAGGAAAATATGAGCTTTTCCTCTCTGTGCCAAACTAGAGAAGACAGTGAATACACAGGTATTTGAAAAGGCTATTTAATACTGTCCCTTTTATCAGAAAGGAAACCCAGTGGTGAGAAATAATCAAACAATAATTAGCAATTGTTCCTTCTTTTATGTCCTACAGCTGATGCTGAAAGAAAACAAGAAAGCAAGAAGTCTCTAGCTCCTCCCCTCACCATAACACTTTGTTACTGAAATGAAAAAGAAGTGTACAAACAAGAGAGGGCAGCACTAGCTTTTATTTATTCTTTCTTCCTTGGCCTCTATGGGTATTGCAGGGAGAAAAGATTTCGTTCAGGAATCTACTTAGTGAAAAAAGAACAAAAATATCTGGCCACCATCACCCTCTGGGCTAAGCAGCAGAGGTGGTTTTGAATATATTAGAAACTAGCTTTTGGTGCCCGTGCTCTGCTACGGGTTTGGTATAATAAGGTGCACATGCCAAGTGGAGAAGAGGCCATGGAAAGGATAGGCCTCCGAAAGCACTTTGCAGGCCTTGTTCGGCCTCCCCTCCACCCCTGGCGTGTTTTTTGA
>JANHFO010001669.1:317305-328362 GCA_032468095.1 Pareas carinatus
TGGCACTTTGCAATACATAAGTGGGCTTTGGGTTGCAGTTTGGGCACTTGGTCTGAAAAAGGTTCGCCATCACTGCTATAGTGGAATATCTTTCAAAATTACAAAAGCGAAAATTTATTTACAAGTTCATGACAATATTTTTTTCCTTTTCACAACAAACTTTAAATCCCCATATATACATACCAGGTAATGATTTTAAACTACTTATGATCTCCTGTCGTCTTTGTTGCAAGGATATCCTGTCTTCAGACATCATCAGACCAAACATCACGAGAGAAATGAACTGGCTAGTATAAGCCTGAAGATTAAACAAAAAAAGTCATTAACTGGGTTGTGTAGTGTGTGACCCTAAGGCTATCTATTACAATCTGCTAAGGTGAAACAAGAAGCGCTATCGCTCTATACCCACATTATATGCCTGTGGGTATCAGATCCTGGCTCAGTCAGTGATACCCATAGGTAAAGCTGCAGGAGGGCTGCTTTGAAATCCTGGATACACAGTACAGGTTGGTATAGAAGGTATTGGTGACACAATGTTTTCTTAACAAGGAAGATACTTTACTGCTTCTCCAGGCAATACCAAGGCTAGGATTTGGTCTCAAAGAGAAAAAGGGCAATTATAGAAAAAGAAAGTTACCTTTGTACTTGCAACACCAATTTCAGGTCCTGCATTGATATGTACACCACAGTCTGTATCCCTGGATATTGAACTTCCCACTGTGTTTGTAATGCCAACAGTCAAAGCTCGACGATTCTTACAATACCGCAAAGCCATCAATGTGTCAGCAGTTTCTCCTTTAACACATTATGACAATGACATTATAATTAGATTAGAATGGTAATTGAATTTAGAATGGTCTGATCTGATCTATTCATCATGATACCAAACAGCTTTCCTGTTTTGTGAACCTGCCAAAGTGTTAAGTTTCTTTGTTTTGGCTGTTTTAAATAGCAAGTGAGTATTATCTTCAAAATCTTTAAAAATTACTGCCATCTATTTGTTTAACTTTAGTAGGAAATAAAGTATAATAAAGCATTCCTCGAGTCAGGAGAAGACTTGTGTTTTAAAGTGCAAAAATCAAAATCATAAATTGATGCCAGAAATAGGACTAATATTTTCTTTAAAATGCAGCCACAGACATCCTTAGTTTTGAAAAGCTTACATTTCAAAACTACCAGATGCAGTTTCAAAGGAAAGCCCATTATACCAGTAATAAAAATAAATATGTGAATTATAGTAACAAGATCTTCCTCTTCCAGGTAGAATACTAATGTAAATACAATTAAGAGCTTGCAATCAGTAATCACTGTATAAATTAAGATAATTAAGTGTTATCTTCAAAATCTTACCAGATGTATACCAAAAAGCACATTTGCCTGAATTTCCAGTATTTTCCAAATTAAAATATAAGGCAATTTACCTGACTGGCTAATAAAAAAGCACACATCATCTCGAAATACAGGGGTATTCCGATCCAGAAAATCACTAGCCAGTTCCACCATGACAGGTAGCTCTGTCAATTCTTCCAATACTTGCCGTGTCTAAATAAACATAAAGACAAATGCAGCTGGCTTTAATTTCTTTGTCATCAAGTGAGATCAGCACATTAGCTGAGTGAAACAAAATTAATCAGTTTTGTAGGAGTAAATTACTGCTTTATGTGGCTATATCTAGAAAGATCAGAATCATGCAGGTTTGTAACAGTTCATGGAAGCAATATTTGCACTTTAAAGAAGCAGAATAGAAAGAATTTCAACACTTTTGAACTTTGATGGTGGAAAAGACTCTTGAGAATACAACGGGCAGCCAAGAAACAAACAGAATGATAATCAAACAAATCAACCCAAAGTTTTCATTCAAGGCACAAACGGTCAGGTTCATACTTGTGACATGATATGCAAAGACAGGTCACTGGAGAAGTTTACAATGAGGGTTCCTTGGTACTTTCTGAACTTGGTTATTTTCTTGCAGATGTTTAATTACCTAAACATCAGGGCTAGCAGTAGCACTGATGATATTACCTAATTTAGACAATGACACATTTGCATGAAAACAATCAAGCTCAGCATTAAGGGCCATTCATTTCAACCCTGAGCTACAAATATTCTCCTTTATGAAGTTTACCATGCTGGAAAAAATGGAATGAAAGAGAGAGGATAACAAGTGGGTGGATTCAATTATATCGTGGATGTAATTATGCACTATTGGAAAATCTGAAGGACTAAGTTCGGAATCAACACCAACTTGATGGCATATCAAAGAGGTTCATAGTTCTATGATCAATACCACTACAAAACCTGACTCCTTAAGACATAGAAAACTCCTGTAAACTACTATGAAGAACTTTCTCAATTATTTTTCATACGCTGAAATATTTTAAACTTACAGCCACAGCAGCATGATAACTGGTTCCACATCCAATAATTATTAATCGTCGGCATCTTCTGATTTCTTTCAAGTGATCTTTCAAGCCACCTAAAAGAACTATAATTTCCACAAAACAGAAATGATAAGAAAGCTTTAGTTCTGGGCAAGTTCCTATCAGACATTAATGATAACATTAAGGGAGATTAGAATTTTCCTCAAATTTACCTTTGTTAGTTTCAAAGTTCACTCGTCCTCTCATAGTATTGAAAACAGATTCTGGTTGTTCAAAGATTTCCTTCTGCATGAAAGCACTGAAGTTCCCTGTTGTTGACATTTGAATAAAAATGGTCTGTAATTGTTACTATTTAATCAAGGATGGTATTTACAGCAAATAACCTGAGACAGAATGGCAGTTTCAGTCACGAGCCAAATTGCTTACACTTGGTTAAAGGAATGGCTATTCCCATATGATCTGACCATGACTAGAGGCGTCCTTGGCACCTTCTTTGGCTGTAATATTACCAAAAAAGGCTGGTAATTCCAAGGATTACATTTTTTACCAACATTTAATTTTCAGGACCAATCTGTAGATCAAGCAAGGATGATTGAGAATCTTTTTAAAAACATACCCAACTTACAACCTTAATAACAGCCTACAATTTCCATTATATATCATGACAGTCATAAGTCAAAGTAGCCACGTGACTAACCCCATTTTATGAATATATCTTGTGGCAGTCGTAAAGCATTGTCTGCAATAGTCAATTTTTGCCAGAAACTGGAATTGAATGTCAGTTTACAGCAAAACAGTCATAAATCATGGCCATATGACTGTGGGACACTGCAGGCAGCCCTAAATGTGGGCAAGTTGCTGAACACCTAAAATACAATCAGTGGGGGCGTGCTGTTGAACTTCAAATCCAGGTCACAAGTATCTTTTGTTGTAATTTCACTGCAGATTCACTAAGTAACTGATCATAGGTCAAGGACTACCTGTACTATTATTGTTTACCTCATTTTATGACATTTCAAAATGACATTGTTTATATTTAGACATGAGATTATAAGTATAAAAGAGATTTGATAAAACAGCCTTGCAGAAAAATAGAACATGCTCCTTAAATACACCTGCCAAATACTCTTATTTATTTATTTTATATCCTTTGTGACTTTTAAGTTTGATAATACCAATACATAGAACATATTGGTGATCTTATAGATATCCAATGCCAGATAGGAAGAATATAAATGGTTTCAATGTTTGTTTGCATACTATTCAACTTCAATTGATACCCTGATTATATACACAAGCTTTAATAACTTTATAACCCATATTTTAAAGAACACTAACTAGATGGTTTTCCAGAACAATTCACTATGGAAGAAGGTCCATGGGGAAAAAATCTTTCAAGCCCTTCCAAAGGAGGGAAGGGTAGAGGCAAAGTATATTCCAAGAGGCAAGGTATTCTACAGCTGTAACTATCTCCAAACTGTCCACCCTTGTAACTTCTCACACCCTCCTTCTCATGTAGATGAAATCCTTAGCAGACCTGTTCTAGGTTGCTCTAGAAAGGCTGGGCAGAATTATGTTGCAGATGTGAGATGCTGATTCATTATTTATTTGTTACATTTATTTGCCTTCTATCTCGCTGTGAGGCTACAGAACTTTATAGGTCATAACTAACACTTTCAGTACTTTTTCCCCAATCAGTACCTTCTTTTTTGTGGATAAGTCTGCATCAGAATTCTCATGGAACAAGATTGATACTAGGAAAGCTGTTCTGCTGGTCTTACCCTTCATGATCTGCTGCAGCTCCATTTGCAAAGTTTGAATGGCTCGAGATGGGTCATCTGTAGCAGCACGTTTTAGCCGATGAATGGAAAGCTTTCCATCAGCCACTGCTGCAATGTCATCATCTTCCAGAAAAATAACTCTGTTAGTGTGTTCGATTATGGCACTGCAAAAACAAACAAACAAATCCAGATAAGGTGTGAACTTTCATGTGCAACAATGCTTTGTTCTGTGGGTGTAGATAAGGGCTATGAATGACCATAGGCATGAATTATACATCATTCAGTTCTTGACTGCAGCACATGTACAATTGTCAGGACACAGATGATCCCGGCAGTCTAAATAATCTGAAATCTGCATACAGCTACTAGGAATAGTTTGTATTCTTTGATATTATGATATTATCGACATCCCCCCATTCCAAACTGCACTACATATAACCACGCTGAACACGCTTTCGTGAATTATCATTTAGAACCAGAGGCTATTTCTCCTTGGATAATATATGAGACAGTAGCAGTTCACCAGTTTTCCCAGAATTATTGTGCACCACTGACTAAATAAGAATTAGTATCTAGGGCTATACAAAGCAGAGTTAAAAGGTGCTTGATAAATTCAACTGGCTTCAGCAAAGCACCCCTTCTCAAACAATGAAATAGCCTTATCACCCCGAAGAGCGAGCACCACTTCTCTGTAGCTTTTCTCTAGCTCTCTGCATTTGCACACATGGACATGGACAGCCATTAGTTATGTCAACAAAGCAGCTGTTGAAAAGTGTTGAAGCAACTGAGTCCAGCCTCATAGAATCTGCAGCTATTTCATTGTTTCGCTTGGACTCGCATGCTTTGCACAATCCTGCTAAAGCTACCCATCGCTGACTGTTACCTTGCATCCGAAGCGAAGAAAAATTCAACGGCTTTATCACCCACAGCATGAAGGCAGGTCGAACTGTCCAGTCTTTTCATTCGAGTTTTGCACATGTTCTTTACATTTTCTATATTACCTATCAACGAAAAAAGCATGTATATGTAACATCTTTAAATCAGCTGCAATGAGTACCCAAATTCATCAGTTGAAATCAAATGATTGAACTTCATGGATTATACCAGATTCATTACTACCCCATTAACAACTACCAAGCAAACAACGCAAGAATGTTATATGTACACACCATTTTAACTTCAATATATAAATATAAAATTTTCTCCAAATTTTTAAAATTAGCCATTTATTTAATATTTTTAGTACCGTGGATTTGTCACAAATGGACATATTATGGAAGAATTCTGGCCAATATAATCAGTTTCCTCTCCCCCACAATCCTCCCAAAATACAGGGATGGCAATAGTGCTATGATAACTTACACGTTCGATATAAAATGGGAATTTGTTCTGTGGAGAGCTTAGATTCACTACGAACTCCAATAAGTAGAGGACTCCCCCTCCTGACAAATGATAAAACAACAATGAAAGTGGTCATATTCACATTCAGAAATTCTTGCTTCAATAAAAGATCTAAATCTTGGATGTAAATTGTGTGCTGGTATCTATTTATCAAGCATCATAGCCCAATGTATAGTTTTATTTACTCACCTGGTAGCAACAGCTTCCCCTGGATAATGGATACTTTTGAATACCAGCGCAAATGCCCCTTCCTATGTAAGAGAAACATTAAGAAAGGAATTAATGGGATACATATCAAGATTACCTAAAGAATACCTAAAGATTAATCAAAATCCCCTTTCCATATCGTTCATGATCCCTAATAAAGGAGTATATTTTTAAAAAGTAGCAAATGCACTTCATTCACTCATGACAATGTTGTCCAGGCATATACAGTAGGGGGAATGATCCCCAATCAACTCCATCAGGTATATTTCTAATAATGAATAAATTAGCTTCCTGATTATCAGCAGGAAGACTTGTAGTTTTAATCCATGTCCAGCTATAGAATCCATATATTGAGCTCTATTAGGTGATTATTTACAGGTTGTAGCCTGACCATTGATTGATAGCTTTAAAGGAAAACAACTACAGATTCTAGGAATGCACCTGGATTACATTTGGGTTTATGTCTCCTTTTTCACCTCTGCTTTGGATAAGTAAGAAGATATTTTTGTGAAAAATAAAACAAGGCTTTTTAAAAAGGATCACCTCTATTTAAAACCCACCCAACATCCTCATTTGATTAAATTCGTACATGAAGGAAATTCAATATTATGTAAACATTACTGATGCTACGAAATAAGAGAATCTCCCACTCACCAGCTGCTGAATGACTCTCTCAACCAAGACAGAAAAACTCATGTCTTCAGTTTCTTTATTATCATATACATATTTGATCAATTTTGGAATTGTTTCGGTATCTGTTTCAGATTCAAATTCGTAACCTTTGGTCTCCTAGAATGTTTTAAGCAAAATGTTAGATCTGAGTTTATTATTTCAGACTGTTTTTTTCATATGCAATGGCGTCAAGGTACATCTAATGCCTTGATCACTACTGCTGTAGTTCCCACTCCCCAGTACAATCATATTCACAAGCTATATTTTATTAGGACTTTATTAAACATGCCATGGAAACAGCATGAAATTCATGTTGCCTCATAATAATATAGAATCACAGGGTTAATTCCTGCCAGATGCAACATTGTGTTATTCTCTAACTCAGTGTTCTTCACACTTAGCCATTTTAACATCTGGGTTGAGGAATTCTGGGATCTGAACTTTGTACAACTTAAAGGTGCTACGGTTGGAATCGCATAGGAAGAGAGGAAGAAAATACCAGTGGCCCTCAAACTTTTGGGCACCAGGGACCAGTTCCATGGAGAAAGGTTTTTCTGTGGACCAGAGGGGGCATGGTTTTGTGTGCTGCCTGCGTCCCATGAATGGGGCTTGGCTTGTTTGCATGGCCCGGTTGCTAGCATGCCACGGACCAGGGGTTAGGGACCTCTGCTGAGACTGAATCTACTTCTGTCCTACTATTGCAGCACCATTGAGAGTGTCCTGACATATGACATACTTGCATGGTATGGGAGCAGCTCTGTAGCAGATAAAAAAGCCCTGCAGAGAATTATTAAAACTGGTCAGAATATCATCAGACTCCAGCTACCAGCCCTGGATATCATTTTTGCATCTCGCCGCTTAAGGAAGTTGCACAACTTTCTCAGAGATTCTTCCCAACCTGCTTACAATCTCTTTGAACTGTTGCCTTCTGGCAGAAGATACAGAGCAATTAAAACTCAGACCATGCATTTTCTGAATAGTTTTTACCCCAGAGCTATAATTGTACTTAACAATGAAATTAAGGACCATCACTGTTGGATAGCATTACTTGGTCTGTTGTGTGGATGCTTGGGTGTTTTTAGGGAGGGGGAAATTTGTCCGGTGGAGTGCGTTTGGGGATTGTCATGTGTAGGTGTGTGTTGGGTCTGTCTCTGGATGTGAATTTCGTTACATGTGTATACTGTGTATACTCATACAATGACAATAAAGGTGTTGTTGTTGTTATCTGGAACTCATCATCATGTTAAATCTAATGGCAGGCAAAGATACACATCTTTCTAAAGAACTAAAGCTTTATCTCTACATATAAAAATAAATCCTGTCACATAGTTTGGAATGACACAATTTTACTATATGCATTAGATTACTATCAGCTTACCAAAAACTTCCGTAGGTCTTTGTAATTTGTAATGATTCCATTATGGATAACAACAAATTCTGAAAGGAATATACAGTATAGGGAAATAAATAAATATGTAAGAACAAACAATGACACTTTAATTCAAAAAGTGGGTTGAAGCTGTATATTTATTAAATTGGGACTAGTAAAGAGCTTCATAGAATTCTAATTTTCTATTCTTTCACCAATGTGTCATGGCCAGCTTAGTCTCTGTCAAAGAGACTGACAATGAACAGCCAGTTCTAGAGTTGCCAGATGAACTGCAGAGAGAGACAGTTGTACCACCTAGTAACCAGGAGACATGGCTGCTTCCTGATCTCATAAGATGAGGAGTCTGAGCTGCCATCCCTTCCCAGTCCAAGGGCTTGCCATGCAAAGATCAAAGGCATTCTGCAAGGCTCCTTGCCCTTTCAAATGAGCAACACTGGGCTGCTTTGGATTGAGGACTCTCTTAAGGCAAAGTTGCTGGACTTTGTGTGACTTGATTTTTCTAGCGCTTGTGCATGCATTTTCACTCACATTTCCTTTGCTGCTCATTTGCTTTAGAAAATTCTCCATAAAATTTGCAAGCACCTTTCTGTGTTTGTGAGTGCATAGCTTGAGATACAATAACTGTGCCCTATATCAAGTAGTATAACCAAACCACTGAAGTTTTTGTTTAAAAATCAGAGGGTATTGCTTGTTTGGAGAATATCCTAATCTGTTGATCTTGAATACTCTAATGCCAGCAGATTCAGGAACTTGTCTTTCATGTGTGAGGAATATTATAGCCGCAAAATTGCTTTCTGAATTATCTATCTCATTTAACATACACACAAATACATGATGGTGGTTTTAACAACTACATCTAAGGATTTCTGTTTAATTCCCCCCCCACTCCAAAATTACCTACCATTACTTTTATCTGATCGCTGAGGATGACTGTTGACAGCATTTGGTACTCCATGAGTAGCCCACCGAGTGTGAGCAATGCCAAAATGTGTCTCAAAATCTGCCTTTAAATCCAAGTCTTCTTGCTCTGTACAGGAAGAATGTATAATAACTTATATTCAGAAGGATAGCCAATTCTAAATTTCCAACTTTTTAATAATGGTTTGTGGCTATGTTAAAAGGTGTGTGTGTGGGGGTATTGCATTATGACCATAATTAAACCTGGAATTATAATTATAAGTCACTGTGGTAATTCAGTGAGTCACCATTTTATGAGCTTTTTTTGTGGTGGCCATTAAGCAAATACAGTAGTTGCTAACCAAATACATTTTATCCAATGGGCAGGTTTTTCCAGAAACCGTAAGTAATGCCAGAAACTGGCAACAAAGAATAAAAATTGCAGTCACATTAACCAGGGATGTTAACAAATTGCCCTTGAACTAGTTGCCAAGCATCCAAAATGCAGGCATGTAACTGCAATGTGTGAATGTGTGTGCAGTTGTTGAAACTTTAAAATTGGGTCCTGTGTTTTGGGTAGGGTCCGTCGTTACTTTGAACAGTTGCTAACTGACTAGTTGTTAGTTGAGAATTACCTGCATAAAGCTATGCTCTAATAATTTCACAGGTACTACTGTAACATATTCGATGCAGAAATCATCATACACAAACACACACAGTTAAGTTCTAAATACAAAATACATTACTCCCAACACTGAGCAAATTCAAAATCCAGATGAAAATGTCCAACACTGCATGGGAGTCAGCAACAATTTTTTAATTTATTTATATTTTAAGGAAAAATTTGCTTTAATGACCTTTTGTTAAATTATAGCCAAAAATTATTTAACGGTTTGTTAATGAAATACATATCTCTCACTGTTTGTTTTTTCTTATGATTTCGGTGTGAATTCTGTTACAGTTAATTAGATCTCAAATGAAAATAGGATTTACACCATCCTCCACTTCATGTAATAACTACTAGATTTAACTTCACAAAGTAGAAAGTACTTTTCCATCTGTCTTTCCTAGGATATTCTTACTCCTAATCAGAGGTTTAGGCTCAACATCTCATTGCAATATTAGGGAAAGGCTTGGCTTCTTAGATGTACTATTTCATGTACACAGAATTCATATTGAATATTACTCAACAATTGGATGTTGTATCATAACTGCCATTATATACATATGAATAAGGTAGTAAAATGTAGAATTAGGACAGATAAAATTTTTGTTTCAGAAAGTGTAATTGTAACCTCATTAATTGACAATTGATTAATCAATAAACACAGCAAGGTTCTTAGTCTCCGACTGAAGTACTACTTCTAAATAAGCATGCTATATTAAAGACTGGCCATAAATATACCAAAATGTTTTATTATACTTACTTTTCAATTCCTCATCAAGAGCCTTTACTTTTCCTCTTTTTTTCACTAATTTGATGTACTGTTCTTTGTCTTTATTATTATTCCCGTCAATTGCAACACCTGCAGTATAGAATATAACTTACTGTATAGTGTTCCTGATTATCTAACACAATAGACACATTTGCTTAAGCAGAGTATCAGGATTAATTTTCAGTAGAGGAGATATTTTGACTGATTTATATTTTAATGAAAGAATTTGTCTTGAAAACCCTTTTATTAAATGATAGCCATAAGATAAATACTCTGCTTCAAAACTTACCTAGCCTGTTTTTCTTTTTATATCTGATTAAAATTCGTATTAATTGATTGCCCAAGTTAGTGCTGACTCATTTGTTGTGTTATTACCGGTAAGTCATTTTCAATTTTAGCTACCACATACAGTTTTTCTCCATGATTTATCCCTAACTTCTTCTTTTAAGTCTCAACTCTTCACTACTGTAGCCGAGTCTGTCCATCTTGCTCCTATACATCCCTCTTCCTTTCTTTCCTTCCACCTTTCCCAGTATTATAGCCATTTTTTCAGAGCTGGACAGTCAGAAATAGCATAGCCTGATCATTTGTGCTCATGGAGAAATCTCTAGGGAGATTCATTTGATGATTCATCAGCTTGTTTTCACGACTGTCCACAGTATTTTCTAACACCAAAGTTCAAAGGTGTCTATGCTCTTTCTATGCCATTTCTTCAAGTCTAACTTCCACTTTCCCAAAGGATCGTGGCGAATACTAAGGCTTGCATGATGAATCTGATCACTGAAGTTATAGACACATCATGACATTTGAATACCTTTTCATCACTACTCTACCAAGTACAAGTCTGTGATGCATTTCTTGACTATTTGTTCCTTTACTATTGAAAGTTGAT
>JANHFO010001669.1:328961-343999 GCA_032468095.1 Pareas carinatus
CTCAGCCAGCTAAGCTGGCTGAGGAATTCTGGGAGTTGAAGTCCACAAGCCTTAAAGGGACCAAGGCTGGAGACCTCTGTTCTAAAAGGCAGAAGCTAACCATCTTCATCAACAATTCTAAAGTGGGTTGTATGCAAACCCTACTAAAGAATACAAAAATGCGTTCTTTGCGTTTTTTGGCTGTCAGGGTAGTATCATCTATCTAGCGCAAATGATCGATGTTTCTTCCTCCACTTTTAAAACCACATTCATATTCTTCCAGTCCAGCTTTCCGTAATACATATTCCATATACAGGCAGTCCTTGACTTACAACAGTTTATTCAGTGACCATTCAAAGTTACAACAGCACTGGAAAAAAGGTGTCTTATAACCAGTTTTCACGCTCACGGCTGTTGTAGCATCATGATCGTGTGATCAAAATTCAGATGCTTGGCAACTGACTCATATTTATGACGACTGTACGTGATTACCTTTTGCAACGGGGAAGCCAGGATTACTTAACAACAGCTTGACTTATTTAACAACTACAGCAATTCACTTAACAACTGTGATAGGAAAGGTCATAAAACAGGGAAAACCCCTCTTAACAAATGTTTCACTTAGCAATAGATATTTTGGGCTCCGTTGTGGTTGTAACACAAGGACTACCTGCATAGGTTGAATAAATAAGAGAGAGTGCAGCCCTGTTGCACCGCTTTGCCAAGCTAGACATCATCTTTTCTTGCTATACTGTGGTTTCCTGACGTATATAAGTTAACCCAACCTAAATACTACTAAATAAATATATAAATAAAACTCTATCTAAGAGAGTCTTCTAAGTTTATTTGCATCTCATGTCAGCAGTATATTTTTAAACATTGCCCAAGAACCAAATACATCTCACAAAATGAAACTTGCCTATTATTAATCTCTGTTGTTTTTTTTAATTATAAGCTCCTGCAGGAAGAGAAAAGTGAAAGTGCTTGCAATTCATTGTAAAAAAATTCTTCAGAGATCTGACTCAGTATGACACAAGCATCGTTCCTGTATGCTTCCGCTTCCTCAATTATTAAAAGACTATTAAACGGGGATAGGAATTCTTCCTATTCAGAACTGACTCATCTTCCTTACGTTTAAGGGCTTCACTGGTACATCGAAATAACACACAACTTGCTTTTAACACTGATTGTCACAATAGGTTCACGCATCACATTACACCACAAGCTACAGTATCTAAGGCACCCTGGCTGGGTTAATAATGATATGGTAGCCCAGTCAACATTTGGTCTATTCGGAGACTGCTTCAAACATGCTTTTGGAAAAACAATACAAGACAGTAATTGTCAGTGTCCATGTAAGACATTTTACCCACCTGCAGAATCATATCCTCTGTATTCTAGTCTTTGCAGTCCTTTTATCAGTGTTTCAAATATCTCTTTCCTTGTCCGAGGTACTTTGTAGTTCAAATAAGCAAAGATACCTGTTGAAGAGAGGACAGTGAAAAAGAATTAAATGCCAACATATTAATATTTCGCCATTCGGAAGTTAACATGATTTCCTTCTGCCCTAATTATCCCAGTATATAATACAGGTAGTCCTTGACTTATGACCACATTTGAATACCAAATTTCCATTGCTAAGCAAGAGTTCAATGAATTTTGCCTCATTTTACACCCTTTCTTGCCGTACTTGTTAAGTGAATCACTGCAGATGTTAGCAACATGGCTGTTTAGTGAATCTGGTTTCCCCCTTGACTTAGCTTGTCAGAAGGTCGCAAAAGATATTCATATCACCCCAGGACACTGCAACTGTCATAAATATGCCAAGCGTCTGAAATTTGATCACGTGACCATGGGGATGCTGCAATGGTCGTGTGAAAAATGGTCATAAGTCACATTTTTCAGTGCCGTTGTAACTTCGAATGGTCGCTAAGCGAACTATTATAAGTTGAGGAGTACCTGTAATACATCCCAAATTAATTATCCAAAAGATTAACATACCAATTTAATAAGTACCATAGATTATTTTTCCCCAGCTCAGGATATAATAAGACCAGCATAGGTCTAGGATTAGTACACTTGTTAATTATCAGTCCTGAAGAGAACCAATTTGTTGTAGTGATTACAAAACTGGGGAGACTGGGAGTTCTAGTCCCACTTTAAGGACGAAGCCAGCTGCGTGACCTAGGGATAGTCTCTCTCCCCTAGGAAGCAAGTAATGCCAAACCACTTTTGAAAAAGTTTATAAAGAAAACTGCAGGGAGCAGCCCAGATTCTTGCTTGGAGTCAAAAACTAATCCTCCGGCTCACAAACAGCCAAATGTCCATGCAAACAAGTTTGCCAATTGAGATAAAACCTTATAGGTTATTTTATCACTATGATATTTCTTGCAAAGAAGATAGCTTTATGGTTTACTTGCTGTAAGTAGTTTAATTAACAAAAAGGATAATTAAAATACTATTGCCTGATCATTTTAGCTGTTTACTTTTTTACAACTATTTGATTATATCTGACCAATTTATTTCGGTTGACTGCTTATTTCTGATTTAGTTCATTTAAAATAAGATAACATGATAACATGAATCTTTTACCAATCAGGTCTTGAGCTACAGATGGCAATATATATTATCCAGAGCCATAAAGTTGTGTATTTTTGGAACCACGGTTAAGCAGCTATTCTTCTCTGCTTTCCCAAAAATAGATTCACAAGTCTAAGTCAGAATTTAACCAAGAACTGATTTGGACAACTCTAAATTACAGCTGATGCTTCACAGATCTATTAGGGAGATTTCTAGTAATTTGTACATATCAAATCCTGTTTGCTGGCATGAATCACAACAGAAAAGTTGCCCCAATACAGCATGAAAATCTCCAGGGGTTAGGGCTGTTAAAAATTTTCTCAGGGACTCAGCCAAGTTATTTTCTATTTTTCCAAACCAATATTTAAATACTTCTAACATTTTCTCACGTTCTAAGTTTTTATATATCACCAGTTGATAACCTCAAAAGACAGACAGACTTGTACATATATACATACAAGCATACATACACATATAAAAGAGTTCTGATTTGAGGCAATATTTTTTATGCTTTGATCTCTCCAGGAAATACCTTTTTGAGGGCTCTATGCACAATGGAGCCAGTGTGTTGGGCTTGGTAAAGATTCCTTGTTTATACTGAATTCTAGCAATGCTCCTATTTAAGCGTACAGAGAGACTCAGAGGCCACTAGAGACTTCTCATTGAAAATGATAGCAGCAGTCTAGACTGCCAAGGAATATATTACAGTTATTTAGGCTTGAGGAAAGAACGTTTAGTTTCAACATATCCACCTCCTTGTGCCTTCCATTAAATGCATTGACTGTTCACTTTCAAAATATTAAGGCCACAATCCAACACAAAGTTAAAGCTCGTACTATAGGACTTATAGGTTCTTAAGTCCATGGTTCAAGAGGAGGTGTGACTAATAGCACCCCCCTCCTCATTTTACTCCTTGCATAAACGGATGGGCCTCTCTTGTTTTAGTGCTGCTCAGGCTGGTTTAGAAACAGCTTGGATTGTACAATAAATCATCCTGAAGTTCCAAGAGTTTAAAAAAAGTATATCAAACCTGAACAGCCCAAAGTCTAAATTCACAATGAACAAACTTCTATATCATATTTTGCATTTTTCCTCACTATAATGAAAGGATAAAAAATCCTTTTTTTTTCTGTAACTCTGCTATTAATATAACTAATTCACTCTTACTTTGTGAAAATTAATAAAAAGATTGAAACAAAAAAAAATTAAAGAAAGTGATGTGCCAACTAGATTTAACATAGAAAAACTACAGTCGGAATATGAAATCAATGTAAAGAACGAAGTCAGTACATTTAAGTGAAAGAGGACCTAAGGCAGTGTTGGACAAGATAAGGAACTAAAAACTGTAAAAACTAAAGGAGAAAAAAATGAAGAAAACATATGAGTGGATTTTCCAAATAATATCTTCATAGAGGATGAAAATCTTGGGTAATGCAATGACTGAATGGTAACACCTATTTCTGAGAAAAAAAGGACTTAAATATATCTCTCCATTGAGTATGTTACAGACAGTAAAAAATAACAAAAAGAGGAAAATAAGGTAAGTTTTATACAGGACAGAGAAAATCAGACAAGAAAAATTAGAGGAATGTTTACAACTAAAGTAAATCAGTTTAAAAGAAACTAAGGAGGAGGTACTATAGAGGTAAAATAAGACTAAAGACTATATTTAGGTATGACTATAGCTAATTATAATGATGTAAAAATGGTATTTATCATGATGCAATGTGAATCCCATCATGTTCTTGTGTCCTGATGGCTAATAGAGGTACATAAAAGTAATGAGACACATTTTGTCATTCGCTATAAATATTCCTCATTGCGTTCAGGGTTATACTAAAAGAAAAATATAGAATATTGAATCATTTGCAAAGGAAGAATGCATTTGGGAATTGTTTAGTTTAGTTTAGTTTAGTTTAGTTTAGCTTATACTTTACTGTCATTGCACCTTGTACAACAAAATTAAATACCATCTTCAGTGTACATATACATTGAAAACTATAAAAAAACCAAAAACACATATCCTTTACATTCTATACAAATAAATTGAAAACCCCTGATATTGCATTAATATTGCACTATGCAGTAGAACTCAATATGGTTACTGCTCTGGGATAAAAGCTGTTTCTCAGCCTGTTTGTCCTTGTTTTTATTATCCTGTACCGTCTGCCAGATGGTAATAGTTCAAAGAAAGGGTGCCCAGGATGAGATGGGTCTTTAAGAATGTTTTGAACCTCCTTAAGGCAGCGGGAGCTATAAAACCCTTCCAGAGAGGGGAGAACGCAACCGATGATACACTGGGCAATGTGGTTAACTCTCTGGAGCGCTGTCCCATCTGGCACTGTGCAATTGGCAAACCATACACAGGTGCCATATGTTAAAATGCTCTATTAGAAAGAAAGGATTGAAAGAGGACAAATCTACCTATCAAATAGAAAAGCACAAATGTATTTGTGATACCAATTGAATGTTTCAGGAGAAAATGGGCAGATATATTCCAACAATCATGGAAGAGGATAAGAAACATGTTTTTTTCAGTTCTGTTTGATCTTTACAGCAAGCACCTTATAGGAATGGCTGAATTGAAAGAGATGACAGCTGGGATTATAATTGTAGAATGAAGTCCCAACAATACAGATGGCAGCATTTTATTAGCATAAATTAAAAAGAAGATGTAGAAAAGCTCACTAGAAAAACAAAGAAAAGAGAAAAGGAAAAATCTGGCTTTCTCTTAAATATTAAAAAGAAGAAAGCTAATATTGTCAACATTCTTAGAGAATTGACAGCTGATGATAAAAACATGAAGGGGGTAGATGGTTCTGTTGAGCTCAATGACAAATTAAGTCAATGTGCTACAGAAGAAGAAGGTAATTCTAAGAGGAAAGACATATCAAACATAAAATGACAATTATATTTCTCTGACAACAAAACTAGATATTGGGAAACTAGATATTGGGAAAGAATGAGAGAAAGAAGTCAGACATATCTGAAATATGGATCTGGGTATTGTTTCTAAGAGTATTATGGACTGTAAAAATAATCAATCTATTGTTCTGGACCAAATAATGCTTGTCATGTGAGCAGTGGACTATAGAAAAAAAAACACTAACAGGCACGGTTGAAGGAAGTAGAAGGAGAAAGCAGTGGTTAACACAGATGGATGGAATCAGAGACATCACTTCTCTGAAGATCTGTCAATTTCTCCAGGAAGAAATTAAAAGAGAATTAGACCATACTGTCACCAGCAGTTGATCATCTAACTTTTATGAAAACATTTCTATGATGCTTTAAACAAGTTCTTTCTAGACTGTGTTGAGAAGTGCTAGAGATTGAACAGATTTTTTTCAAGGAAAAGCAATATGTATCGCCATTGCACCACAGATATTCTCATGAGTAAAAGTTGCTTTTACTGGAGCTTTATCCATGGATCATAAACTCAAGGATTTAAGCATTTTGATCTCTACTTATATTAAAAATGAGCACCAAAATATGATTTTGTGTACTGATTTTAGTGTGAGCAAAAATATATAACTCAGAACACATTCTTCCAAAGGGAACTATATAAAAATATGTATCTATATCTGTGATATACAGATATAAGAACTATTAATCAATGGAACAGCTTGCCTCCCACAGTTGTGGATGCTCCATTGCTGGAGGTTTTCAAGAAAAGATTAAACAACCATTTGTTGGAGATTCCTGCCTTGGGAGGGGGTTGAACTAGAATACCTCCAGGGTCCTTCCAGACTTAATTCTAAGACAGGCAAGTCTGATTTTTAAAAATAAATTATATTAATCTGTATGAAGGAGAGTATTTTGAATTGAACACTGGCTAAAATATTGCCATACCTCCTCATCCTTCTAATCCAGGAATTGCAAGTCTAATTCCTAAACTAACCTGATAAGAGTATTGTAGAATTGCAAGCATTAAAAAAAACTAGATTAAAATTGTTAGTTCTCCTTTATTGTATAAAACAAAAACAACACATGTCCACTCAGAAATATATATTACTGGGAAAAGTTGAGTGTGCAGCATTTCTATCACTGAAGTAAATTAGATGAAGCTTTGGTTTATATTTGAAACTATTCAGTTTCTATCAAAAACTAGTTGCTAATGTTAAATTTGTAATTCTTCATTGAAGAAGCTGTTGCTTTTATGCATGACTAATATGCCTTATTTTCATCTCCTGCTTTATTACTATCCAATGTCATCTGTTATTCTGCATTCAAATCAATTTTGCCCTTTTGAACTCTGTCAAGTCTTTGTTTCACCAAAGATTAAGTCCATGGCATATACAAGACAATGACATTTACTTTTTTTCTGTGACTGAGATATCTGGCAGGAGATATGATTACTTAATAAAGTAAGCATTTGAAAAGGTCAAGGATTGTGTCCATTTTGACATCCAGTGTCAAAGTATGAATGCATATTTCTCAGTTATTCATATCTAGTGACAGTGAAAACTATAACTGATTTTATACCCTTTTAATACATTCCTGGTTTTCTTTCTTCCTCGCAGCCCATCTACCCCCCCAAATGTTCCCATTTTAATGCAGAAGCATAAGTATCTCTATCTTTTAAGATCTGATCTGATAGCATGATCTCATTCATTATTGCTCAATATCTGCTGCATATTGTTATCTATATTGAAGGATCTATATTGCAAGATTCAGGCTTCTAAAACAGGAAATATATCCAGAATTTGGTTATGAATTACTTCAAGGAGATATCCATATTGATTTTTCCTCTTTCAATTCCTGTACCTTCTGCCACCTGCTAACTCTTTTTGTGTCAAAGACTACTTGGGGCAAGGGGATTCCTTGAAAACCTGACTTATTTCTAATTGTCTAAGTGGGATAGGGCTTTATTTTGACACCTTTGATGCCTAAGAGAAACTGGAGGCTAAAACATATGAAGAATGGTTGCAGGAATTGGGTGTGCCTAATTTAAGGAAAAGAAGGACTAGGGATGACATGATAGCAGTGTTCCAATATCTAAGGGGCTTCCACAAAGAAGAGGTTGTCAACTTATTCTCTACAGCACTTAAAAGCAGGACACGAAGCAATGAATGGAAACTAATCAAGAAAAGAACCAACCTAGAACCAAGGATGAATTTCCTAACAGAACAATTAATCAGTAGAATGATTTGCCTCCAGAAGTTGTTGGTGCTCCAACATGGAGGTTTTTAAGAAGATATTGGACAACCATTTTTCTGGGATGCTATAAAGACCTTTGGCAGGAGGTTGGACTAGATCTAGATAATCTCTAAGGTCCCTTCCAACTGGGTTATTCTGTTATTTTGATACAAGTGCCCCAAATATTGTTGTTTAGCCACTGATATATTTATATTGACTATATTCTGACTTAGATGAGGGCAAAGTTGAAGGCAAAAGAAAATGCTCCAATGACAGCTGTTTATGTTTTTCCACTGAAGCAGAATGCAATAACTGGATTCTTTAAGCATTCTCCACAAGGTTCTCTTTAGAATATCAAATGTTAGCATGGGCATCAGTCAAGACAAAGCTTCCTGCTTGTTTTGGTAAAAGCTGAGGAATTGGATTTACTTGTTAGAGCTGCAACAATCACAGTGATAGAATAGTAAGATTTGGAAGGTATTCTGAATATGATCTAGTGCGACTTCCCCTAAAGGAAGCCATTACATAGAATCCTAAAACAGCAAGGACTGGAAGGAAGCTTGAATTAATAGCTTTCAAAACAGCAGGGCACCACCTAGGCAAGAGGTCAAAGAGAATCAGAAACTGGGGAAAAAAGAAACAAAATCAGCAATTCAGAGTTGGCTTTTGTACAACTTCCTATCCTAGAGCATCATGGCTAAAGAGAATATTATAGCTAAAGACTGCATTCACATAAAATAAAGATAAAGACCAAGCAGCAGCAGCAACCCACAACATGTGAAACATTTGACTAGTTTTAGACTTCTCTTTTAATGACTTTAGCACCACACCAATCTAGCCTGCTTGATGACTTTCTTATAAGCATGCAGTGTACATCTAGAAAATATTTTCAAAAAAATCACCAGATATAATGGTGTGTAGGAAAGACTTTGGGAGATGGAGTGCAAAGATGCTGCAAAAGGAATGGTCCAATAATAGAGAACAAGCAAATTAGAACAGGCCTTGGACGTCTTCTAGTCCAACCCCCTGCCAAGCAGGAGACCTTATACCAGTGGTGGCGAACCTATGGCACATGTGCCAGAGGCGGCACTCGGAATCCTTTCTGTGGGCACGCGTGCTGCTACCCCAGCACAGATTTCTTTACTAGAAAGTCAGAGGGATGCAGGGTTCCCCTTGTTAGGGTTATATGGGTTATGGTCCCTTTAAGCACCTAACTAGTTGGTTTACAAAATGGCTGACTAGCTAAGTCATGCTGAATCATGCTAATTGCTTAGAACCAGGATGCTTATTATAAAAGCAGGACACTTGAGAAGCACTCTCTCTCCTTTGATATTCTACAACTCTGTTTTGCTTCTGTATTTGATCCCGTGTGTTGCCGCTGAAGATTGCTGACCAACTTTGTTGATGAAATTGCTGGTGAAGACTACTTGTTAACTTGTTTAGTAAAAGGACTGCTTGACTGTGTATGATAACTGGACTGTTGCCTTAGAAGACTGGACTGTGTTTAACTTTATGTTTATAAAGACTTTTATACCTGCTGTACCCTGTGCCTGTGTGATACTGGTTTCCATCGCTACTTCCTAGTCCACAGCGTTTTCCGCTACATGCACCATCTGCTTGTTCCTAACATTAGTTCTAAGCCTAGGGTGCTAATACCCCTCCCCTTCACCACATGCGCCTGAAGACATTTCTGACATCACCCACCCTTCTGCCCAGCAGCCCAATGGGAGTGCTTTTCCCTCCTCTGTCTGGATTAAGGCAGGTGCTGAAATGCAGTGAGGAGTCTGTGGTGAAGGTGAGAGAGGAGAAGAGCTAGGTTGGAGGAGAGCATAGCTCACAGCAGGCCACAGAAGTTGAGGAGGGTCACCAATGACCACCAGAATGCATATGTTGATGTGTTGGCACTTTGCAATAAATTAGTGGCTTTTGGGTTGCGGTTTGGGCACTCGGTCTCTAAAAGGTTCGCCATCACTGCCCTGTACTATTCTGGACAAATGGCTGTTCAATCTCTTTTTTTGAAAACATCCAATGTTGAAGCACCCAGAACTTCTGGGGGTAAACTATATCATTAATTAATCATTCTCACTGTCAGGAAATTTCTGCTTAGTTCTATAAGTTCATTCTTAGTTCTAGGCTTGATCTCTCTTTGATAAATATCTATCCATTACTTCTTGCCCTGTCCTCAGTTACTTTGGAAAACAGGTAGACCCCTCTTTTCTGTGACAGCCCCTCAAATATTGGATGACTGCTATCATGTCACCCCTAGTCATTCTCTTAATTAGAATAGGCATATCCAGTTCCTGCAACCACTCCTTGTATGTTTCAGTCTCCAGGTCCCTAATCACCATTGTTGCTTTTCTCTGCACTATGGAGCTGGATAGTGGGTGGGGCAAGACCTTCAGAAGGGACCACCCTAGCTTTTCAGACTGTAAAGGAGATAGTGAGACAATTCTGAGACAGAAAGATTCTCTTAAAATCACTTTACAATAAAATAGAATCCGTTTATCTAGCCATTTTTTCTGTCTGATCTATCTCATATCAAAAGCTGACATCAGTCTTGCAAGTCTGAAAATACAATTTTTCTACTGTCTCCTTTGCAACCCTAGAAACAAGGAAGGATTCCTTCTGAGTCCATTGTCCGGTCCACAACCCACCCACTACCCAACATTGGTCTCTGATCATTCCCTAGGCACTATATCTTCACCTCATCTTCCAAGATCTTTTCCACATACAATTACACCAAGTTAACATCTGTGTTAACACTGTCACCTCCCTGTTTCTTTTGCATTCACTGAATGTGCGGACATTTAATTGAAAACAGAGTTAAAACTTAAAATAAAAACCCTTTAATATTTGCTCTAGTGGTTAAGGTACCAGGCTAGAAGCTAAGAGACTTAGGATGTAGTGTGGCCTTAAGGCATAAATGTGGGCTGGGTGACTTTGGGCTAGTCACTCTCTCTTAACCCAACCCACCTCTCAGGATTGCTATTTGCAGGGGCGGGACGGGATAGATGGAGGAAGAAGTATTAAGTATGCCTTGAATTATTTATAAAAAATAATATCGACAGTGTGAGAAGTGGATAAAAGTTACTATTTTGTATGTGGTTTTATTCACATGAATGTATAACTTAATAGTGTATAACTTTGTATTGTTAAAATCCTGTAGGCCTCACTAGGCCTCTGTTACTCGAAACTTACAGCAAAAATAGTTCACAGTGACCAGCTCAACATTACTTAGATAAGGAGCAGAAGGTTAGAGGAACAAACAAATGTCTGCATGGTTTACTTGGGCAAAACTCTGCAGTGGAAGGCTACTAGTAAGAGATAAGGGACATCCTCCCAAGGGCAGAGTCCAGCAGTAGGAAAAGATAAGACATCTTTTGCTTAGGAAGAAATGTCAGGCTGACCCTCTAGTTTGAATTTCAGCTTTTAGGATGTTTTAAGATTATAAGGGAAGTGGATTGTGTTTCGTGCATTTTGTGTGCTGTAACTTATGTTGTAAAATGTATGAATGTCTTGCCTAATGTTGAAGGGGCACTTTTCCTGTTCTCAACCCAAAATTGAGACAAGACAGGGGGAGTCGCTCTTGGCCAAAAGCTTTTCTTTTCTTTTGTAATAAAACCTTTGAAATTGCATTGTGGGAACAATTTGGGTTTTTACTTCTCACAGGGGGTTGGGCTAGAAGACCTCCATGGTCCCTTTCAGCTCTGTTATTCTGTTATAAGACCATTTCTCAATAATTTACAATTCATCATTCTACAATGAGGAAGTGGAAAACATTCAATATAGTTGTCAATCTTCCCATGAGTGGATATCCCAGCAAATTCTTTCCAAGGTATACTCAGAGAAGCTGCGAATAAATCCAAAAAATCCAAGAGTATATCTCAGACTCTACAGGCTTCAGTTAGCATGTTAAATATTAAAGGTCATGACAGTACAATTAGAAAAAGACTAAACAAGTATGTTTGGAAGGGTTGCCAGAAAAAAAAGCCTCTTCTCTCTAAAAAGAACATAGCAGCATGGCTCAGGTTTGCAAAGTTACATCTGAACAAATCACAAGACTTCTGGAACACTAAAACACATTGGACAGATGAGACCAAAGTGGAGATGTCTGGCCATAATGCAGTGCCATGTTTTGGTCAAAATCAAACACAGCATGTCTGTACAAACATCTTATACCAACTGTCAAGCATGGTGGTGGAGGGATGATGACTTGGGCTTATTTTGCAGCCACTGAATTTGAACAACTTGCAGTTATTGAGTTGACCATGAACTCCTCTGTATACCAAAGTATTCCAGAGTCAAATGTGAGGTCATCTGCCCAACAGCTAAAATGTAGCTGACACTAGATCATGCAATAGGACAAAGATCCCAAGCACACGAGCAAATCCACAACAGAATAGCTAAAAAAAGAAAAGAACCAAGGTGTTGCAATGGCCCAGTCAAAGTCCAGACCTCAATCCGATTGAAATGCAATGCTCTGGTGAGATCTCAAGAGAATTATGCATAAACAAATGAACTGAAGCAATGTTGTAAAGAAGAGTGGGCCAAAATTCCTCCACAACTATGTGGGAGACTGATAAAGTCATACAGAAAATGATTATTTCAAGTTATTGCTGCTAAACATGGCTCTGCAAGCTACTGAATCATAAGGTGTACTTAGGTTTTCACCCATAGCTTCTCCATTTTGGATTTCTTTTTGTAAAATAAATGATGACAGTGTAATATGTCATGTGTTGATGTTCATTTAAGGTTGTATTTGCAGACTTTTAACAACTGCTAAGGAACAGATGGTTTTTACTATGTCCTGATACGTAAAAGTATAGAACTCAAAGAGGTGTGTTTTCTTTTTCACATGACTCTATTTCCATTCAAGCCCAGCTCATTGTTAGCTAACATTTTGCAAGAGAAATGCACTTTACCCAATCTGGGTACTGGTAAAACTGCTGATGTTGCAGTTATTTGTTGAGATAAGAATATTGGTTATGGAATAAATGTTTTAATTAGACAAAATGTTAGAATTTATTTTGGATTCACAGCTCCAAATCAGCTTTGACTGATATGCCAACTACATGCTGTTTGGACCAGTAGGATCTGATGATGACAATTCATCACATTACTGACAGACACTGCAATATACTATGTGGGGTTGCCTTTGAAAATGACACAGAAGCTCCAACTGGTCCAGAACATAGTGGTCTTTTGGTTAACTGGTGGTAAAAGCATTGATTATTGATTTTCCAGGTCCAATTCAAAATTTTGGTGGTGAACTTCAAGATCTTATAAAACCTTCAGCAAATTTCAATCAACTTTCCTTATGTGCTCTTCTTGGGAAGTGATGCTGAAGGTATGCATATACATTTTACTATATTCTTATAAACTGCCCAACACATATGCAATAGGCAGTGTGCAAATATTTATAAAAAATTTATAATGACAGGAGAGATGAGAATTATACCAATACTCTGAATTTTGCAAGTAATACAAATATTTACATAAACTAAACTTTTTGACTAAAGATAATTCTTGACTTTTGGTCATAATCATGACCAGATTTCTATTGTAAGTTGTTGCAGTTGTAAATAGAGCTATCATGTTATAAAGATCCAATTTTACAATCATTTTTACTGCAGTCGTAAGTCGAGTCACACAGTTGTAAGAGCAAATCTAGCTTAGCTGATGATAGGTTTGCTGTTGTTTGGCAGAAACATTGCAAATTGTGATCATATGACAATATGATGCTGCAATTGGTCATAAATGTGGGCTGACTGCCAAATAACCAAATTGCAATCATGTGACCATGAGAGTGGGATGATAGTAGCAAGGTCTAATTCAGTTTATAACTGACTTTTTTGAAGGCTGTCATTAATTTTAACCATTGTTTAGCAAACATTTGTTAAGTCAAGGACCACTTGTAATTGCTGAAAATGATTTCAAAAACCAAAATACTGACTGGGAATCCAGGCTTATATGCTCTAAACATGATTTCTAGACGGAGACAGCCTGTTTGATCCAGTGGTTAAGACTGAATTCTAATTCCATTTGATTGCTGTCAGGGTGACTTTGGAACTTTCTCAACCCATTACATCAGGCTCAAGTGACAAGACGGTTGTCAATTCCTGTCTCCACCAATGAATCAACACTCCTTTGATCCAAAAAATCCTGTGCTTTCAGGAAAACACTTGGAAGAAAAACCAAAAGTGATTCCTAGACAGTTTTCCAAAGTTAGCTTTAACTCATGAAATAAAAAAAACAATTATATGTATTTTTGAACACAGTTTTATGCTAGACTCTATTTTATATTCTAGGTGAAAATATTTTTGGATTTTTCAATAGTTCCAGGACTCAATAGTTCCAGGTATGCAGACTTCAAAGATTTTGTTTCTGTTGCCCCCTGTTTTTTTCCCCAACTGAACCTTGCCAGGCACCTCACATTCAGGTAAGATGTGGCAAAATTGTTTATGACAATTTGGTTTCAAGAAAATCTATTCTGCTCCTACAAGTACTAATTGAAACAAAATTAAGACATCCCATTATCACTCAATGGACACTTGCCAAGAACATTCAATCACCACACAATTCAAACATACAGCAAGGCAACCCCACTTCTGGATCAATGCATTTATGAAGATTTGCTATAATGCTTAGCAAAGCATCTGCAGCATTTGTGATCTTCCTTATCTCCAGCAAAACTATGTAAGAGAGCTGGGCTACCATTATTTCAAGATATTTTCCCCCCCACATATTACCTGTTGTGAACTGTGGCTTACACGGTGTCTCTTGTGTAGATAATGGAAAATTGGCAGAAGCAGGTGATGACTGAGCTCGAGAAAGTGGTCGATGTCCACTAAAAGATACTGGAATGCCAGCAGCTTCCATAGATGCCTGGTAGTTTCTGAGCTGATGAATGCGCTGTTGCTCCAGTAAAAGAGTTTGCTATAAGGGAGCATAAAATGTGTCATTGTTTGAAGCTTCTTTTAGAAATTGCTTATTTTTTGTTTGTCAACAATTACTTCATAATAGTCTACTAGTCATTTGTTTTATTAGTCAATATACCTATATACATAAAAGTACACATTGGTATATATTTTAAAGCCCTTTAAGGCTCAAAAGAGCAAGTTTTGTATAGTGATTAAAACATCAGGCTAGAGACCAGAAGACAATGAGATCAACACCGTTTGGGCCCGTGACTTTCTCTCAGCCCTAGGAAGAAGGCCACTCCTGAAAAATTTCACCAAGAAAATTGCAGTGACTTGTCCAGGCACTCTTTAAAAATTGGACATGATTAAAATAAATAATAAAAAATAAAGTTTTAATAAAGGAGAATATTTGTAGTTCATGGT
>JANHFO010001669.1:360347-374856 GCA_032468095.1 Pareas carinatus
GCCGACTGTTGTGCGCTGGTCGGGCCGGACCTTGCGGCGACCCGCCTACCTGGACGACTTCGTGTGCAGTCTGGCGAAACCATCTAGGGGATAGGGTTGTTGGATCCCGGAAACCCCGGGACGCGGCGGAGCCGACGCCGATCGACTCCACCCCCCTCGGGGAGGTTGCCATATATGGGCACGGAGTGCTCTCCTTCCAGCCCCTCCCCTCGGGGAGGCTGCCATATATGGGCACGGAGTGCTCTACGTTGATTGGCCAGCGCCCGGTCAGGGCGCCAAATATAAAAGTTGCAAGCGCGGGCTTTTGCCGAGCCGGTGCAGTTTACAGTTTCTGTTAAAACAATTAAGACCTCGTTCCTTCAGCCTGACTCCCGCCTCGTGAATCCACGTTACTACAGAAGCTATGTTTCTGGAACAATCCATTGGGACACTGTAATACTGTAGTAATGGCTGAATGGTTCTTCCTTATAACAGAATGTTCTGTAAACCCCATTCCCCCATTACTAATTTATTATACCGGTTTCCAAATGAACTTGAGTTATTATCTTGAATTATTATATCAGGAGACTTCTAAGTCTTCTTCTCTGAAAATACAGAATTAACATTCACAGAGGAAAAACCTACAGGATAAACTATTTTAATGCCTATTCATTTTCAGTAAATGAGATCTGTGAACCTCCTCCGCATATGTAGATTCCTGCATCATTTGCTTTACTACTTCTTCTAAGTAAGCTTAAGTATATATTTTAAAAATGCGCTAATGGACTCCAGAGTCTTGAACTGTTCAAACAGCTGTATTTTCTAAAGGCTCTGCTGCAAATAGAGTCCAGGTGCATGAATAAAATAATATGGACACAACTGTGATTACTGTTTGTTTATTCACTTTATAATGTATACAGTGACAAATGCAACATTTGAAGTGATCCAAACTAATGGGAATATGTAAGAAGTAATTAAGCCAAAATATTTATGTCATAGATCAGAATAATAAAATAATAAGCAATAATTTTAAAAACTAAGAAATATAAAATACACAATGTCAAAAAAGATTTTAAAAAACTAACACACACAAACAAAAAACTAAAAATAACCTATACGAAGAGATTAATTAAATACAAAAGGACCTCATAAAATCTAATGCACATTGAAGTGACATACCACAGTGCAAACATTCTTAACTAGTAAATTAAATACTCAATAGAACTTGTTTGTGTTGGAAATATTTCTTTTCATAATACAAATTAATTGTGGCAACTGCATTTCCCCCCCTCAAATGTATATCAATTAAACAAATTAAAATCTTGATCCTATTAATTATTATTACTAATAATACTAAAACATTAATTAATAGATATTAAACAAGTTATGAGTTAGAATTAATGCTAATAATACAGTAGAATAGTGAATAAGAAAAAATGTGCAATATATGACTTATAAAGCATGATCAACTATACTTAAAATGACTCAACTTAGAAGTAATGCTAGCATTTGGATTCACACTTAGTCATGCACGGAGAAACACCCTTAAATCAATAGCACAAGTTAGACATTACTAACTTAAATCTAATTGATTTCAGTGGAGCTAGCCTGAAACCATCTCTATATAAATTCTAGAATTGGAAACTTTTTTAAATTACAAGTAAACTGCTCAGAATTAATGGAAGAAAAGCTGGATCTATATCCAGTTAACCAATATATAAATAATTAAACTACAATTTGATAAAATAGACTTTACTATTGTTTTCCAACCTTCATGGGTACATATTAGCATGGTCCACATACCTTCTTAGCCATATAGGATTTTATCCGAATATCTTCATACTATGGACAGAATAGTATACATTTGCTTCTTCATCGTATGCATCTTTGTGTATGCGAAACAAGTATTTGTTGGCAAGCAAAAATAAAATATTTTCATGAAGGAAATATGTTTAAGGAAGAGAAGTGTAAAATCTACAGATTTCGTCGATTCCTTTTCCTTAGATAGTATCACTAGTTATATAAACCTAGGATATTTCGATATATTTTGACTCTCCTGCAAATCTAGTCTTTTAATATGAACATTTTATGATATAGCTCTATCTAGAGTTATATTCACAAGATATTTTTTTTCAAATTTCTGAAAATAGTATGTTATTGAATATGCTAAGTGCGTTATGGGAAAGCTTTTGTAGGAATGTTAACATTTTCACAATAGAAACAAATAGCATTTTGTTTTTACTTCCATTGTAGAGAAGATGGGTAAGAGACAGCCTGTCAGCATGTGTAACTAGCTGAACCCTATAGAGAATGGGGTTGTCTTTGGACAGGAGAAAGGACAAATGATGGACAAGTACAGAGACTCTGACTAACATTACAATACTGCCTCTTCCTCCCAAATGAAACAACGGAGATCTGCTCTCCTCTACACTTTTCTGCACATTGGGAACTTCAAGTGAAGTTGGCATTCACAACAGAAAGTGAGGATAAAGGAGACGAAAGCTAAAATGATTAGGATGGTTATGTGTCATCAACTTAGTGACAAGAGAGAGATCCCCAATCTTTTCTCTAATCTCCCAACAGTGCACCTATTGCTGCTGTAATTGAATCTAGCCATCTTGCCTGGATTGGTATAGGGTCTCCAGCTTGAGTTTGGGGTTGAACTAGAAGACCTCCAACTCTGTTATTCTATATTCTACCTCTGGCTACCTTTATATTAGCCCTTTGAGGTGGATTAGGCAACAAAACCAAAATTATGAATGCTGCTGTATAATTATTAAAGGGTTACGGTAACAGAATTTTGCAAGTGATTCACTTAATCATTACAAGGAAATGAAGTCATAAGTCCAGTGTGGTCACATGAAGTTTCACTTAACAGACATGTTTCTTTCTCTGTTGACAAGTGACAGACAGAGCTGCCAGTCCCAATAGTGTTTGTTAAGCAAAGACGACTTGTACCGCTCTGCATACACCCTAGCTTGGAATTGTCGTACCACGAACAGGATATTTTGAGATGATCTTATTTTGGAGAGACTATTTTGCAGTAACTCTAGCACTTCCCAGAAGAAAAGTTTTAGAAAATAAAATTGGAAACCATTTTGGCCTTTATGGTTCACTTCTAATGCATATCTCTTTAATCTCTGTATATAAAATTGCTAAAAAAAACCTGATGGAGTCTCACATTAATGTGGAAAGCTGAGCTATGGCACTGTGCATCGTATCTCTGCCTCTCAAGCTGTGAAGATGCAAGACTGAAATAAAGGGTTAAACGGTATAATGAGAGTTTTTAAAAAAACAATAAGGGGCTTTCCTCAGAGTTCAATGATGATTAACTGTTCTGAGTATATTTGTTACCTAGCAACAAAGGGGGGGGAGTAAGTTTGCTATTTGGCCTACATGCAAAGAGGTTAGAAGTATTTTTCTTCTGCTAAAATAGGGCTATCGTATTTAGACTGCAAAAAGGTAGATGAGTCCTAGACAGCAGCAGAGTTTCTATATCTCCTTTCCAAATAGTTGTCTAAATGTTTGCAATCAAGATATGGTAGCCTTTTCTGAAATAATGATTTGAGAACAATTGCGGTTGATGCACCATCAGTGTGGTGTTGATTCTACAGCTACATAGATCAGTGCTTCCCAAACCTCTTCCTTCATTACCCCAAACCACTTATCCTAAAGTCCTTTTTCCCAATACATTTAAAGGACTCTAAGTCAATGTAAATATCCCTGGTGTGAGTGATAATGGGTTTTGTGTGTAAAGAAAAAACACGTTTATCCAATTTTGAGTAATTTACCTTGGTTTCAGAAGTACTAGCAGAGATAGATTCCCGCCCCCTGGCCCTTCAGTACCCTCACCACCACTGTAACTACGTCACCCACCTAGTGCTGGTCTTTGTCTTTTATTCTTTCCTCTCTAACCTCTGTTTTGAAAGAGGTTAGTTTCCTTGACGATCCATTTGTTTGTTTTCTTGGCAGTCCACCATAGTCTCAGTTTTCTCCAACACCAAAGTTCAAAAGCATCAATATTCAGCTTCTAAATAAACTGATGGGCCTCCATCTGTTTCTATATCAGTAAAATTTGAGGAATTCTTGTTAGATTCATTGAGTTTAATTCAGCCATTTCTCTTAGTAGTAGTACTGGATTGAGCTTTACTCTTTTTAACAGATTAAGATCGAGGAATATTTCTAGACCTTGTGGTAACTGTAAATGAAAATATTTTCACACAGTTTTTATGATGTGCCAGCAATAAATACGGTGTTGGTTTCCGATTATAAATCCTATAATCATCAGCTAACACGGCTATAACCATTTTTAATAAAAAGTTCATAAAATATATCACATTAATAGCATGAGTCCATGGACATTTGTTCCAAAAAGTCCTAATATATATAGTCTCTCTTAATCCATAATAATTGTGGATATTCTTTTGGCTATGAAGAGCTATTTAATTACTGCATAAATTATTTTCCATTCATCTTTCTTCTATTCCTTGTTGTTGGTTCTGTCATTGGGAATTTAGGATAGGAGTTTTTTAATGTCAATCATGCTTTGCATTAAAAGATAGAGATTCAGTAAAGAGAAGTGAGGAAAGATCTCTTCCCTAACCCCAACTGCCACTTTTTCTTAATACTCCCTACCTCATTTTTCTTAACCATGGAATCACAATTTACCTAATTTTGGTCTTTCCTTAAATACAACTAGCAATCTTTTCCTGAGAATGAAAAAGTTTGATTCTATCTCCCACTCCCCCTTTTCTTTTTAATTTACATTCATGCTGCCATATGCCTGATAAATCCTCCTTACAGAAACCATTAAGATTAATTTTGATGATTTTAATTCAAACCAAATACATTCCAAAGTAGGCCAATTCCTATTTCAAAATGTTACACAAATCTGCATAGAATATAATAAAAATATCTTATTTTTAAAGAATATCTTCTTGTTATGGAACAGAAAGTCCAAAACACTGAAGAATTTACTTTACACCCGAGTCACTGAGTCATAATGTATTAAAAATCAAATGCTTGCTTTTGATGTGACTGAATCTTGAGTTTACCACTCCATTTTTGTTTATCCGGAAACCTGTAACTATGAAAAAACAATTTAAATGACATGTCAAAATTATTACATAAACTTATTCTGAGCAACAGTTAAGTGCTAGGAATCTTGTGTAAGTGCATGTGTTTCTGCACACGTGCATCTATGTATTCTCATTAACAAAACATAACAATAGCAGTCAGCCAAACATTCCTACAGTTTAATTGGCTGGTAGTCAGAATTTACTATTCATACATTTTACAACAGTTTTGATTCCATCAGGATATAGCACTCAGTTTGATTTTTAACATTTAGCTTTGCTTTGGCCAACTTAGATGCCAGCAAAAATAAAAACAAAACATCAGGTCAGCTTCTTACACAGCTTTAATTACTCCAGTCAGCTCTCACCCTTTCCTTTCCCTAGTTTTCGTCTCATTTTAATGTTTTCTTTTTCTTCCAACAAATTGAAATTTATTTCTTTTGGCAATTATGGAGTTACAATGTCTGACTCCGGAAATGGGGAGACATCCCATTATGCTGTAGCTCCAAGTTGTGCTGTCCAACTCAAAACACTGTTCCTTGAAAATAAGTTCTTTAGGAAAAGGTAGCAAAACCAGCATCCAGCTACACACAAACACACATACACTATGTACAAATATACACATAAACACACACACGCATGCACACACACACACACACACAGAGTATGTACAAATATACACCAATACAGGTTGACAATGTTACAATTCTTTTTCTTGCCCCAAAGGAAGTAGCAAGGGAATAGTTTGGCTTTTTCAAGACTTGCATATCCAAACCTGGATAGATATCAAAACTCAGTTCCATTCGATCTGAAAGAGCCCACAGCAAAGTTAAGAGTTTTCCACAGTTACTGTTCTAAAGAGCAAATATCAATCCTAACTAAAGGACAAATTAGAAACAGTGTCTATCTCAAAAATAAAACCCAGATTTCAGGAATTAGAAAGCAAATTCATCCTTCCTATTAAACATGATTTAAAATGATAACTTTATTGTGTATTTCCAGTGAAAATGTTTCATTATGCAAACCTGCAAGATACTATCATTTTATCTGACATGTAGGATAACACGTAGTTCTTAAAAGTAAGTGATATATTTATTCTCATCTAACATTAAGACCAATGGAATCATGGTACATGATTCATGAGGGGTTCACCCACATTCCTTTACCATTTATGGGGTCACGGCACTGCAATGTTTGACCAATATTTTCCAAAATTTCAACCTTGCTCCCCACCAATCCCCAACTTACGGCACCTGAGGCAAATACTGCTATATGATAAGGATTGGATCAGTTCTGCTGTGTTTAAAACATTCCCTATGCAATGCATTTCAAAATCAAGATTTATCAAGATACTTGTTTCTCCCATTGCAAGCAAAGTCCTGTACACAGTGATAAAACACCTCTCTGAACAAGTAAATTGCAAATCAACAGATTTCATATATTAGAAGGAAGAGAGTGCCACATAAATTCTAAAGGGAAAAAAAAGTGCTGAACTTGCTCATGTGGCAATTTTCCATGTGGTTTAACATTGCTCAATTTTGTAGTCATTGCATCAAGAGATCTAGACAGTTACTTAAAACTACAAAGCCTGATTAAGACCTTCCATGGTGGGTCAATTTAAGTTAATATTACATTATTTCAACTTTCTGACACAACAATAAAAAAATTAACTAAAAGTTTTTAAACAAAATAAATTAAAAATGTACTTAATGTATGCATAATAATTCATTCTTGCAAAAGCAGAAACTTTCCTGGTACAACTATTGTTAATTTCCCAGGATTCTAAGATCCTTATAATATATTTTCCATAAATTGTATTATTAGCAATTTAATTAACTTAGCTGTAATACTTATATAGCTAAATAACAAAACCTCAGACACTGGACAAAGAACCACTAACTTGCAAAAATTCTGACATTTGCTGAAGTATAAAACCCTTTCCAAAATCTCTTGAATGAAAGTATCGCATAGAAGGGTCCAGTATAGTGTTGACATTAAATACTAAGCAGGAATACTGAACATAAAAATGAAGAGAGGAGAGCTAGAGTGGCTGAAATTAAAACCACAAGCATCTTTGTTTTGCAACATTTAATTGCACCTCTCATTTATATATATCATGGATGGATAGACAGACAGACTGGTCATAAATATTAGTTGAAGTTTCACATCAATTCTTAAGATCTTAGGATGAGACTGTTGAATTCTTATATTTCAGTATGTGTAGCAAACTTAAATTTTGTCAGAATGGAGAAAACGTGTAGCGGGACATTGCAATTCAAATACAATCCCTGTTACACAACATCACAATGCAAATACAAAATAGAATTTGTATTGCAATGTCACAATGCATGCTTCATCATTTGTCTGCCTGTAAATGTCCATGGCACCAAGATCCCCATATAATGAGACTGTCAGCCCTGATATATATTAATAGTAAACTCGGCTCTTACAGCAGCAGCTTTTACTTAGCTATTCATGCAAAGGAGGGCTACCACTGGATTCAGGAATACAGAAAATATTTAGAAGAAATTCTGAGAGAATTTTGTGCCTTCCCCCAAAAGTGTATCCAGCAACCATAGATTGTTGGGACGGGGGGGATATAAGAAAACAAAGGGATGATGCAGAAATTATTTCAGTATATGATTTGTGATCTTGTCCTTGCTAGTAAGGCAGGGCTAGAGATTCAATGTCAGATGAAGAACCTCTGAGAATGCTAGTGGTAGGAGTCCAAACTCTAAGCATCTACTGTAAAACAAAAGGCAGAGACAGAGGGAGTCTGGGAGATTTAAGCATTTAAAAATACATTCCTATTTTATTAACCCATTTATTCTTCAATGTTGTTTGAGGATACAATATATTTTATCTAGATACTGTAGTGGATTCTAATTTCTAATTTTTCCCAGAATTAAAATTTTAAAAGCTGAAGACCTAATTTAATCATAGTTACGCAATTAGTATTCAAATATCCTTCATGGTATACAAATATCATTTGGTCATTTGGGAAACTTTTCAAAGTTTGAGGGGGACACATCTTAATGAATGAAACAGATTTTCACTAGGGTCATATTCAGTGAAAGCTGAATTCAGTTGCGTTGAAACAAGATCAATAAATGTTCCCATAAATGAAGATATAATTCATAAGCTTCAGTTCTGAATTTTGTGAATATTTTCTTTCATAGTATGTAACAGGTAGCCTAGCATCAGAAATGGGATAAGCAGAACTTGGGATGGAAAAGGTAGGAGATACAAAAACTGAATATTTTTATCTTAGCGTTATATAATTTGAGTTTTGCGTTTATTTTTGGTGTTACCTGTTGACGCTAGAGAGAAATTTAACCATGCCAAATTTGATCCTTCCCAATTGAACAGAGCAATTTTCTTGTTAGAAAATAAATGCAGATTCAAGGATAGGCATGAAGTATGGTTCCAAATGGCATTAGAGTCTGAAATCTGGTTAAACATTTTCAGAAAAGCAACACATTGATTCTCCTAAGTGTGATTTTAAGAGAGGAAGATGTTATCATGGGTGATGGTGAGAGGGGGAGAGCCTAGCACAGGCCTTCCTTTGTTATCAAAAAACCAGAGGAACCTGTTGTACATATTTTTCCTTAGTAGCCTTTTGTTGAAAATAAATATTATGGTTTCTGGGTGACTTCCTTGCCAGACAAAATGGGTGGTGTTTGTGGCTGAGAAATGAGAATTCAGGGTTTGGGGAATGGAGATAAGTCATACTGTATTGCATAACAAATCATTTAGATCTGAAGAAATTTGGATTCTCATAGATTTTAGGATATGAGATGTAGAAAAGTTCTGAGTGGCATCTTTGATATAAATGTAGAAAGGGAATTTGTTTTTGGTAAGATAGAAAAATCAGACATCTTCAACCTGATGATAAATATTTTGCTGTCATATAGAAAAGTAAAAGTTGCCAATGCACATACTATGGCAGCATAACCTAATCTAAATATGAAGGAACAAATCCTTTAACCACTGATAACAAGTGAGATAAAGTGAGGTTATCTTTCAATGAGTGCTTATGTCTATATATCTGTGTATACATACAGATGCTTGAATGGCACACACAGTGAAGACCCACTTGAAATCAGACATTTGAATTAATATATTCTTTGCTAGGAAAATATCCCTCCTGGGTTTTTCAAAACATGCCCATACTGGAACCCCTTATAGCAAGATACCAGAATAGGTGACTTTCTTGTTTAATTGCCTCTAAGAATGACTTTCTTTAGGGTCTATTCAGAATAAGCTACTGGGGACTTTGGCCATTTCTTTGATACCTTTCTATGAGGCATTCAGATTTTTAATGCAGTTTTCAGAGTAGCTGTCATCCTTATGCCTCACTTTGATGCCCTCTCAAAATAACGAGGGTGTCTGCTTGAGGAGGTCTCAGAGCAAAGCATTTTATTAACTAGCTGCTCTAGCTGTAAAAGAAGAATCATGGAATTGGGCCTAGCCTTTTCCCCATATCCTTTCTAACGAAGAGGATTCGTTTTGTCTGGTGTGCAGATTGGTCCTAACTCATTTTGCTTTATAGAGGGAGATTGGTGGGCACTCAAGATATCACATTTATGGCTAGCTGGCCATTTCCCAAAAGTGAGCACGGGATATTATTGCTTGACCCCATTGGTCAGTAGCATTGTTGGGGCTTTGTTTTCATTCTTATAGTTTACAAGAAGCTGCTAGGAAATATCATCCAGTGTTATAGAACTGCATTTTAGGGGGAAGCTACACAATTCAGGGTCTTCTAAGTCATTGTTGGATATAGTAAGCAATTGGAGACAGATCAATACAATGTGGATGAACAAGATGTCTTTCTGGATAGGCCTACCCAGGATTGGAAGTTGAGGCTGTGTGCGGAAAGTTTATTTTTTTTCTGAAGAATCAAGCAGTTTGTGGAATTTAGTTCTAATATGAAATAGTCAGATGGCAATGAGAACCAGGCTGGTCAATGCTCAGCTTCTATTTTTTGCACTAGTTGCATCCCTGCCTATGAAAGAAAGATCTGGTCAAAATTTAATTACATTTATGTTACTGGAATACAAGGTCTGCTGTTGAAGAGCGTTAAAAACACAAGTTCAGATGTGACAGTCAGGTTATCTATCTATTATGTGACTTGAAACATTGCATTTCCAATTTCTTTTTAAGCCTAAGTCAAGGAGATCCTATAAGATTAACAGTGAGCATTTTAAAAACTGCCTTCTGTTTAATGTCTTTATTTAGCATCTGAGACACAGGGTGGGGTTGAGTGTTCAGTCCATAGCCTAATCTATGTGGTAACACTCAGTTCTCAGTAAGCCTTTTCTTTATTGTCTTTTGAACAATATTGTTCCATGATCAATGCTGCTATTTGAGATGACTATTTCCCTAAAATCAATGTGGGAAGGAAAATGTAAAGCTTTTTATAATTTTGCAATTTTTAATTTGTTATTCTTTTTGTTCATTTATTTGTACTTCCCAATCACTCATTGAATGGAGGAGTGACCCCTATTTCTCACAATGTATAAAATAATGCTTCAGAAAAAATAGCCATCACTAATAAAGAGCAGCCTGAACTTTATATAACTATATTATGGCCAGCACTTCATTTGTATGGCCAGTTGACATTTGATGTCCAAGGATTGAGACAAGATTGTTGAGAGGTTTATCTTCAGAGATACATATCTTGAAACAGGAATAAAATATTTAGAGGAGTCAGCTCTAAAACTTTGTGTTCAGAATCCATGTCAATATAGAGTGACTCTATAATGAGACAGCAATTGCTTCCAGATGCTGAACTTCCTGAAGCCTCTCTCTCTCTTCCCTTTACTCTCTTGCACACACTTGGAAATTGCTCAGTAATAAATGTCTACTCATAATCAGAGATTATTGTAAATGTCTACATATGTTAATAAACCCATTCTATTTCACAGGGTCTATGAGAAGCTTTATTCCATCTCTGGGGTCGACAGCCCCCCTCACCTTCTTCCACCACTTAATGAAGTGAGTATAAGGGGTAAAAATAAGAGACACTGAACAAGACAAATGTAAACATTTTTATTATTATAAATCTACTCAAGATCTGTTTCAGTTTATCAGAATTGTTCCTTTAACTAACTATATCCATCTTCCTCAATCCAATTTGTTCCAGATGTGTTGGGACTACGTTTTCCAGCCAGCAGGACACTAGGGAAGAAAGTCTGAAGGACATATTCCTAGGAGCAAGTGTCATCTGGTCTCCCTCATTTGAAAGGGAAAACTAGAGAGGAAGCTATAGCACATAATAAAGGAAATGTAAGCTCCATCTTCTCCTTTCACTCTTTCCATATTTTATTACCATAGCCCCATATCTAGAATGGAAGAATATTTAGCATAATCTTTATGAAACGTAGGCTGAGATATTAAACCTCCAAGTTAACCCTCAGCCGTTTGAAGAAAAAATTGGCCACCATTAAAAATAAAGGAGATAACACTTCTGTGTTGCTGTGATTGCTTACCGCTAGCTCTGGTAGTAATCTTGTATGAAGTGAGGGGTTTCATCCACCAGTGTAGACTTTACCCTTTGATACATGGTTTTTAATATGTGGTTAACCACCCAGAGTTGCATTTGTGTGGTGGGATCCATATGAATTTAAATAACTAAATAACTAAATAAGAAATGAAATGATACTTTTCTTGCATGCTAGCAAGATAATGCTCAAGTTTTTACAATACAGATTTCAGCAATATATGAAATGCAAGCTACTGGATGTATAAACTGGATTCAGAAGAGGATAGGATACCTAACCTCATATGAGCATCCGATGGACAACAGAAAAGCCAAGACAGTTAAAAAAAATTCTATATTTGCTTATATTAAGATTGTTGGCTGTATAGATATGAATGGATTTTTAAGTGGATATCCCTTAAAGCTCCAATATATTGAGTTACCTTATCTGTCTATTGAAGAAAATAACAGTTAGAATAGCATATGAAACAATTAAATTGTTTAAAACTGTAAAAAAAGAACATGCCAAGGTTACTGTATCTTTTATTAAACTTATATGCTGAATATATAATAAGAAATGATGCACTAGAAGTATTAGAATTTGGAATTGAAATTGTTGGGGGAAGCACTAACAATCTTCCAATGCTAATGAAAAATTTCAATGTTTAGCAGCCTGCAAGATTTTTTTTTAAAGGTGAGACTGCATAACCAGTTTGTTACTCAACACTTAAAAAGTAACAAGAACATGTCAAGAGACAATATCGACCCAATGCAAATAGACCCAGAAAAAAAACCTGAGAAAATAAGATTTTGTCTTCTGAGGCTCAAACATAAGAAAGGTTGAATAAAGAAAAGAGTTATGCATTTTGATGCTGGGTAAAATTGTTCAGAATACCTTGGACCTCACTCCTCCCCCAAATTAGTTAGTCAATAGTAGGTAAAGTGAAACCAGACTACTTACTTGGAACTAAAGTTTAGACATTTTGGGCATATAATGCAAAGATAAGAATCACCATGGAAGATTCTGATAGGTGGCGGAGGAGGGAAATGAAGGCAACTGAAAAAGTCGCCAGCAGATGACAAGATGGTCAGATCAAATCATTGTCACATAAGCAAGAGTTCACAAGTACTCAAAGACTCAGTTAATGACATTCCTGGCACCATGATGTCTACTTGGTCACAAAGAGTTAGAAGTGATCGAAGAATAACAAACTTGAAAGTACAGGTCAACTAGATGCCAAATTTTATCTCTCCACAAATCTTTAGCACTTCTTTCTGTCCCCCTGTATTCTTTGCCTGAGGAGAGAATGGAAATTCATACTGGTACAGGGTATAACTCTGACATCATTCCAAGTGTGTATGCTTTGCAAATTTAAAACAGTGAGGATTTCATTGGGAAGAGGGAGGTGAAGGGGAATGAAATAGACCAGATAACTTTAAAATTAAATCATCTCTGGTTCATGCGTATTTACATAATTGGCAACAAAAGTCTTACAGAAATGATCATTCAATTGGCCAGACGCACCAAGATTCCAAAGAATGTTAAAAAGAGCCTTCTACTGAATGACAGAAATGTATATTTAGTCAAACAACCTTCTCACACAATGAGTAACAGAAGGACTAGACACCCATACTGAGAGCAATAGCACTGAAGCACAGTCAATGAATAAAGTTGCAGGAAACTAAGATTTTTTTTAAAAGGCAACTTATTTAAATATTTGATTACATGTTTCATTTATTTTTAAAAATAAACATTTTATTTATTGGACCAAATGGTACATCTGAACCAAATCTGGATCTTGTTTTGCTATGATAGTTACTGCTAGCTTCAGATAAGAGTTAAAGTATGTACTGCACTAAATGGAATATATAAAATATATTCTTTATTTTTGATGTGACGACACATTGCTAGACCGAGACATTATGGTGCATGAGTAGACAGACATGGTCAGTTCAAATCCTTGACTAAACACTGTGTCATCGGGCATGCTTGTAAATGTATCCATCTTTTAAGGAAACTGTGATTGTGGTTTTGTTGGGACACTATGAATAGTTGGCAGTAAAGCACTTGTTTGGGAAACCTGCATCATTGATTCTGGCATTTAATTGGTATTATGGATGCAAAGCTTATTGCAAAATGTGTCACATGAAAGAGTCTGTGGATGAGGAAACAAAACACAATAGATGTGAAGTGTAGAAACAAAACCAGATTGGAATAGTTTTGAGAGAAACTCTTCTTCATCCTGCAATCAAAAGAAGAGTCAACCACAAATAAGGATTCATAATGCATCCTGATTACCTCCTATTGTGTTCTCAGCTCTTTAGGCATCGAAGAGTTGGTTGGTTTCAATAAAAACAGGTTTATTACAGACAGATGAACACATACTATTCAACAAGCGGTATAATACAAAATCAGCAAAAACTGCTGCACAACAGGCTTATATATAAAATGCCCCCTAGGTGGCAGTCAAAGGGCAATAGCCATTTCCCCCATGCTAAGGATCCCTGGAGACAGGCACTCTGGGCCTGCTCAGGTTTCAACTACTTTAGGGTGATGACTATGTAATGTCCATTAAGCTCAATACATTACACCTCCCTCCTTCCTTTATCCTGTAATGGTGGACTATATAGCATAAGGTAGACAATATGCTTAGAACTGCCATATGCCAATGATCTTACCATCAGGATTTCCCCCCCAACATGTCTTTTTAATAATTTTTAGTGGATCCACTTTGCTGCATATAAAAATATGCAAATACTAGCTTCTGATACCCGTGCTCCACTACGGCGATTTCTTGCTCCACTTTTGCCTCTGCTTCCACTTTTTGTGCGCGTGTTCATATGATCAGCAGGCTTTCTTTCTTTCTTTCTTTCCTTTTTCTCTCTCTTCCTCCCTCCCTTCCCCTTCCTTCCTTCCTTCCTTCCTTCCTTCCTTCCTTCCTTCCTTCTTTCTTTCTTTCTTTCTTTCTTTCTT
>JANHFO010001669.1:415576-428920 GCA_032468095.1 Pareas carinatus
CCCCCATTCAGGGGGATCGGGCGTGGGCCCGTCCCCACATACCAGACCGTTGGAGCCTCGTCTCTCCTGGCCCCGACATTATGGAGGCTGCTTCCCGGCGGCCATTTTCCCCGGGAAAATGATAGTATTCCTTCAAGAAGAGCAATGGGTGAAAGTCAGGACTTAAATATTCTGGTTTTGTATAAAGATCTACTTTTGAAGTAAGAAATGATGTTTATGAATTTTGTATAGTTTTGAATAAGCATTTTGTGTTTATTGGATTAGCACTAGAAGATCTGGGTTCTAATTCCCACTCAGTCATGAAATCCTCTGAGTGACCCTAAACCAGTCATTGTTTCTTTGGCTACCATTTAATAATTATTTAAAGTATAAGGTCCTTAAATCATTTTGATTAGTAATGCTGGCTTAGGAGTTATTGCTTCATTGTTTTTACTTTTTTAATAGTTTAATAGAATTATGCTTAGAACACTAGCGGGTTTGTTTTAACTCATCGTGTTTGGCATTATTTTATTAATCACTATATTCTGTAGTGTCCAATATTCCTAATCGTTGTGGTTCAAGCTTCTTGTCTTTTTGGTGTGTGCTTTAGTATTGTTTTTATTTTTCAGTTAAAAATTTAGTTTAATTAGTTATGTTTTCTTACTATTTTTGTCTTTATGTGACTTACCATCAGGGAACTCCATTTAAATAACAACCTGTTACGAGTTCTACCATTTGAGCTGGGAAAACTGTTCCAGTTACAGACCTTGGGTTTGAAAGGTATACATTTTCCTTCTGTATTTTTTCTCCATTTTTCATTTTGTTTTACTTTCAGCAGCCATCACTTTCCGTCTGATAGTGAATAAACGAGACTAGCTTTAAATTATATGTATAAATATCTTTGCCTTTCTAATACAGGAGAATATTGGTAGCTCAGGGTTGAAATGAAGGGTCCTTGGTTCTCTCTGAGCTGGCTTGTTTTCTTGCAGAAGTTTCATTACACCAACTGGGTAGCATCATCAATGTTAGTAAAAAGTGCTATTTGCTCTCAGTTTATATTCTGGTGGCTTGCCTTGTCAGTGTTGGTCAGGGTGGTTTTAGATATTCTTTTGTTAGGCTGTTTACTGTTGGCTCTTTGGCAGTTTCTTGATTGGGGTATTGTTTACTTGATGATTGGTCTGATGTTAACCTTGGAGTTAATCTCTTGCACCCAGATCAGCATAGATTAACTCAAAGATTGACATGAAAGGTCTACAAGAAAACAAGCTCAGAGAGCACCAAGGATCCCACATCTTTGTATTTCTGTTGTAAGATTTTCTCTTTTTATTTTGTCATGCCTAAACAAAAGAAGTGTTTGAATTTCTTCTCCCCTTCCCCCAGTAGCTGAATCCAATCTGGTTTACTGATAATTTTATGAAGTGAGAACCTCAGGTTTTCAGTAATTACTTGACTTCTGGTGTTTTGGACTGAAATTCCCAGATACTAGCCTTAATAATAAAATACTTAAATCTGTGTTCTTGAGCTTTATTCTTCCTTTTGTCTACATGTTTCCACAGGAAACCCACTTACACAGGATATTCTGAATCTTTATCAGGAACCAGATGGAACAAGAAGGCTACTGAATTATTTGCTTGATAATCTGGCAGGTACTGCAAAAAGAAGTAAGTAGTGTTTTCCAAATACATATATATTTATTCTTTATCATAGATACTCTTATTGAGATATTTTTGCTTTCCTCATTAGTTTCAACAGAACAGCCTCCTCCCAGATCTTGGATAATGCTGCAGGAACCAGATAGGACAAGGCCAACCGGTAATGGTGAAATGATCTTTCTAATAGTTTTGCTTGACCAAGTTCTTCTACCATGTTCTTCCATTTTGGAGGTGTATGTGCATATGATAGCTTGAGGTTAATCGTGAAATAAAACTTCAATTGTTGCAGTCTGAACTAATGTGAGAGTACTTATATAGTATAAAAGATATATTTTTCCTAGAAAAGTTCCTTAAGTTATTAATATAAAGTGGTCTTATGTTGACCGTTGCAAAAAGTATTTTGGAAAATTTTGCAATTTATTCTAAAGATATTTGTGTGGAAATATAGATTTAAACACCGAATGGGGTTGGTGTATGTTTATATATGTTTTACACTTAGATGGAAAATATGTATGTTTTCTTTTAATACAAAACTTGGCGATATTTAAGAATAACAATTTCGCAAAAACTATGATATAATTTAGTAGATTTAGTCAACAGTTAAACCAAAACATAGGATATGAATTGTATTCCATAATTTAGTATTATGTTTGTTAAGTTTATTTCCTGCTTATCTCACCGTTGAACTATTCAAGGCAGTTTACAACAATAAAAACAGAAATAAAAAATGTAATCATCACATAGCAAAATAATAAAACAATGAAATAAACAATGAAAATATAGTAATGTGACATTTAAAGATAGGCGGGGGATGAAGGAATGTGAGGGGGATGTGAAGTTTGCTATCTGTTTGATAGAAGGATACTTGATTTTCAAATATAAATTAGAGTAAAATTTAGAAAAATATTTAAAATTGTATTTATTAGAATATTTATTTTTTGAAATGGTCTGAGTGATTTCCCCCCCCCTCTAGCTCTGTTCTCTGTCATGTGTTACAACGTTCTCTGCGATAAATATGCTACTCGGCAGCTATATGGATATTGCCCATCATGGGCACTGAACTGGGAATACAGGAAAAAAGCTATAATGCAGGAAATTTTGAGTTGTAATGCTGACATCATAAGTCTTCAGGTAAGAAAATATATTTCATTTTGTAATATGATCACTTTTTAAGGCTGTTAATATATAAGTTGTTATGCATTCTTGTCATCTGTAGTATCCCTCACTGCCTTTATCACTAAAGTGAGCCCTTAGCTTCTGCTTGTGAACCATTTGAAGGTAATCACAGTAATATGAATAGAGCAATAGTAAACAAGAACTATGAAACTTAAATATTTTCTACCCCATCTCATAGTGAGAAGCACATGAAAGTCATTTCCTGATTTATCATTCATCTGTTGTGTTTCAGTTGCTTTCCCATCTGTTTTAAGGATGGGCTACATGGCCACAGATGATGTGCCAAACTAACAGATGTATTGAAAAATAGTTGCAGAGCTTCTCTGCTGTGGATTACATGGGCCTTGAAGCAGAAAACAGGAATTAGGGTCAACCCCGCTGGCTAGTGCACACTTCACCAAGCCAGTGAAATGCTAATTTGTTTTTTGTGTTAAATGTAGCTTGTCATCTCATGAGTTTATATTATATTATAGCTTGTCATCTCTGGAGTTTATCTTGTATTGCAGCTTGTCATCTCATGAGTTTAAGGTGGCCATCAATAGATATAAATTGGATGCAGTCTAAATAGCAATTAAATTGGCAAACATTGTCTACATTTCCAACCCTGCCTTTTGAAGTTTCATTTTCTCCTGTTGTTCAAATGTATAGTTCTTTCATTATGACCTGATTGTTTTTCTTTTGGACAGATTTTTGGATAGATGATCTAGTATTTTTAATCTTACCTTTTATGTGATGCACTTGTCACTAGAGTTCTGACATTAAAAATAATAGCTCTCCTTTATGTTACTTCTTTGTCCATTAGTTTATTGAGGAAACTAGTCTCAAGTTTCTTAAGAGCTATTTATTGATCTTGATTTTTCTAATTTTGAAAAATGCTCATTATCAAAGGCCTATATTTCTGCTACATAAATATAGAAGTTTTTATAGCTGCATATTTTATATATTCAAGTACTTAATGCATCACTAGCAGTGAACAAATGCAAGATTATTGCAATTGCTAATGTGCTGTTACAAACTGAAAATAATTGCTTAGAATTGAGCTCATGAATTTTAAGGTCTAGCTGCCATTCAGTTTTTGTAAGTTTGTGGACTCTAAACTCTTCATTGACTGAGGTAATAATTTTTTTTGTAATGATAGTTTAAGTAGGAATTATTATGAGATCTTATAAATACTATGTATTAACTGTTTTGTACATTATTATTGTGCTTACTTCTCCAGAGTATTTATCTTCTAATTTTATTTTTCACTTACATGGTTATTCCATTGCTGAATGATGACCTTACCTTTTTGAAGCTTTAAACTATTCTATTCAGTTACTATTTCAATTAGTTTAATTAGACCCATGTGCTTTAGATAGATAATGTGCTTCATTTTGAGCTTGGTATAAAAAAGGCCCATATTAAAGCAGAATGAATTGGAACCTCCTCTTCACAGCAGAGAGTGTCATCTTTGTATTGTTAAATAAACCCCTGAGACATACAGCCAGCATGCAGAGAACAAAGGGAGCTAATCTCTCATTGACATTCTTTCTATCAGGACCTAGTTTAACAGTTAACAAACATTTAGTTCTTTAACAGAGCAGGCCTCCTGTTCTTCTGGAAAGACCAGAAGAAGCCTGGTTACCCAGTACAGATAGGTTGTGTTCACTATGAAGCATTGTTTTGTTATTACAAAAATTACTTTGAAATGATTGCACTGAATACTAATATTGTGCTTAATAATTCTCATACTATGGTATATTGATTAGGGAAAGATAGATTGCAAAGTATCATAAAATAAGTTGTTTTTTACAAGCAAGAAATAATGAAAAGCTCACAACATGACAAAGAACAGTTACATATATACAGGGTTCAAGTCAAGAAAAATTAAACTGAGCAGAAGCCTAGCAACACAGAAAGATAAGAAAAGCTCACTAAAAACCAGAAAACAACATTGTCTCTGTTATGACATTTTAAAATATTTTGGAAACTCAATACCAAAATCCAATATCCAAGCTTAACAAACCAACACTGTACTAGTGGTCTTTATATTTACACAAGCTCAATATCACTAGCAATATGCAAACACGTATTTGCATTATCTTCATACAAAGAAAAAAACAGGAAAGCAAACATGTTGAGATGAACTCTAGTACATCTAATCTTCAACATACAACAGTTCATTTAATGACCGTTTGTTACAATGGCACTGAAAAAAGTGACTTATGACCATTTTTCACACTTGACCATTGCATAATCCCCACAGTCATTTGATCACAATTCAGACACTTGACAACTGACTGATATTTATGATGGTTGCTGTATCTCGAGTCATGTGGTTCCCTTTTGTTACCTTCTGCCAAGCAAAGTCAATGGGGAAGTCAGTTTCACTTAACTTACTAACTTAACGACTGCAGGGATTCACTTAACAACTGTGGTAAGAAAGGTTGCAAAATGGTGCAAAGTTCACTTAATAAATGTCTCACTTGGCAACAGACATTTTAGGCTCAGTTGTGTCCTAAGTTGAGGGCTACCTGTAGTATTTTACCATATACACAAACTTTAACTTGCCTTTTGGAAAGAAAAAATTAAAAATAGCATATCAATCAATCTCTTTCTGTTTAGCCATGTGCTTAATTTCTGATCCCTTCTCAATGCTCCTCTGAAATGATCTCATCATTTCTAAACCAGTAGTAACAGGTACATGAGCAGGTACCAGTAGCTAGTTACAGATGAAAGATCTGAAGAAAACCAGCCGTATTGTTCTAAATTTGGAACAGAATAGTAAATTATCCTGAGTTATTCTGAATTAAGAATGAATATACTTTGTTCGATGCATAGCGCGGTGCTGTGACCAGCAAGTCTGGAATGCTCCAGACTGAACCGCTAGATGTTTGGTAGATCGGGACCATTCCAGGTCCTAAAGCTGCCCCAAAGAGACAATGAAAGAAGCGGAATGTCCTGGAACCCAAGATGAGGCCGCTACCAATCATGGGGAACAAAGAAACCCCCTTGAAATCTGCTGAAACAGCTGCATGGGGAACATTCAGCCGCAGAAAAATAGCGATGCTACGGTTTAACAACTAAACCGCCGAAAAGCAAACATCAATCGGGGTGAGCAGAATTCAAAGCCCTTACTATAAAAGAGATCAGTGTACCCTGACTTAAAGAAAGAAAAGAAGAAAATTCTTTCCCGAAAAGGGGGAATATGGCAGATTAAAACGGAATGGAAAATTTTATCGGGGTTACAAACATGACTTTTAAAAGACTGAAAAAATACAGGCTAAAGATTGGAAGTATTTTTAAACTTGGACAATACTCCTAACGTATTCAAATACGTGGAATAATAAATTTAAAGAAGTGTTAAGAGCTAAAGATTGGTTTTTAAAAACAAAGAAATATTTAGTGGTCAGAGTGGAGAACACTTCCACTTCCATTTAAAATGGAGAAATCTGTGCCTACAGTGATACAAAAGGAAACAGAATCTATGGAAGAAAGTATATTGGCACTGCAACAGTCAATGAGGAAATCAATGGAAAAACTGAATCAATCTATTAAGTGCAGCAACATAAACTTTGAAAAGATAAATAAAAAATTGCAGGATGGAAGAACAGCAGAATATTGGCAAAAATTAACAGAGAGGTGGCAAAGCCCAAAAAAAAATTTAGACAAAATAGACAAAAAGATCTTGAAGACTTTTAAGAAGAAGGAAAAAGCCACTGAAAATTCTACAAAAAAACAAGTCTTAAAAATTAACATTTTAAATGATAGTGGAATATCCCTAAGAAGAACATTTGCCAGAAGGAACAATGTTAAAAAACAACAGCAAGACTCGCTGGAGGCACTACGGAGGAGAAGCCAAGATGAAGGGGAAAAGAAGACACACACAGTTAAGGCGTATGCTGGACAGAACTTTACTCAAAATGACATTGAATAAAAGATACTAAATAAATTAAGCGTATAGCTAAATGGATATTATATGGAAGTATGATTAAAAGACTGAATTAATTAGAATTGTTGCTAGAAAATGTATACATAATACGTGAAACTGCTGTGAAATGCTAATGAAAATAATTTAAATAATAATTTGTAGGGGGAATTGAAGGCATAAATGTTACATACAATGTATAAATTTAAAAGTGATCAAAGTTGAAAGGTAGACTGTTGAAATTGAACTTATGAATAAGATGTATATTCAGAACTGTACTGCTGAAACTTAAACTAGATAAGGTGACTGGGTTTATTTTTACTATAGAGGGAATATTATGTTAATGATAACTCTTATATTTAAAAATTGGTAAACAAAAGAACATAGAAACTGAATAAGATGTACTTCCAAACAGTAATTATGAACCCTAAAAGGCATTGGACAGAGGATACTCAATAAAACATTGTTGCAGGCAAAAGGATGTTATGTAGGCAGCTGAAAACAAACTTATGAATAAGATGTGTATTCAGAACCTTACTGTTGAAAGTCAACTACTACTTCTACTACAAAAGGAATATTGTGTTACAGAAGATACTAAATGAAATATGGTCAGAGGCAAATAGACATGTGGAGATATGAATAATAGACAGAATGAATTAGAATTGGTGTTACAAAAAGTATAAACAGTATGTGAAACTGCAATGTTTTAGAATGGAAGGTTATTAAAAACAAAATAAATGTAAGTAATTTATTTTCCTTATATAAATAAGGGAAATTGGAAGAATATGAGATTCAAACTGATTAATAAGATATATTTAGAATTTTATTGGTGAAAACTCAATTAGTTAATGTGACTGCTTTTATTTTTATTATGGAGAATATTGTGTTACTGACATCTTTCATACTTACAAAAAAAATTATGTAAGCAAAGAATGTAGTAGATGAATAAGATGCACACCCGAAAATATGTTTTGCTGGAAATTGTTATTTTAATTATTGTGGGAAACAATAAAAATTTCAACAAGAAAAAAAAAGAATATGTTTTGTTTCATGCTAAGAATGCTTTAACTGAATTGAAATGATATTTACAGGTAGTCCTCAACTTAACTGAGCCCCAGATTTCCATTGCTAAACAAGAGGTTGTTAAATGAGTTTTACCTCTTTTTATGACTTTTCTTGCCACGGTTGTTAAGTGAATCACTTAAAGTTAGTGACACAGTTGTTAAATGAATCTGGCTTTCACATTTGTTAGAAGGTCAAGAAGGGGGATCACATGACCCTGGGACATTGCACCATCAAAATACAAGCTAGTTACCAAGCATGTGAATTTTCATCATCCTCACCGTGGGGATGCTGCAATACCCATAAGTGTGAAAAATGGCCAAAAGCTACTTTTTTCAGTGCCGTTGTAACTTCAAATGGTCACTAAATGAATGGTTGCAAATCAAGGCCTACCTGTATATCCTTACAGTAGTTTACTCTTGTATCTTGCTTTGTTCTAGTTAGAAGGACAACAAATTATTCTGACAAATTAGCCATTAGTGCTTTTCCTGGCTTGGCTTATTCCTTTGGTCTATATGTAATTTCAGTTCTCTATCACTCTTAGGGCTAATGTTTGGTTTAAAATAAAAGCATCCAGAGGGGGCTGAGGGTAGGGATGATGGGCTGATACAATACAAGCTCTGGCCTTTTGTGTGTATGTTGCATGAAAGGAACAGCGCTTACAGTATGACCGTTTTTGTCATTGCGATAAAAGTTCTGGATCTTTTTTTTTTTTTGTATAAAAAGTTTTTATTAGACAACAATAAACAAAATTATAGCTTACAATATGTGAAATTTTCAGTTATCAAAAAAAAATATTTAAAAAAGTTCTGGATCTTATGGATGCCTCTGGTTCATACCATATCGTAGTAACTTAATTTTGAGATAGTTATAAATCATTTCCTTATAGAAATTTATATCGAATTTTAAAATTTCTACCTTCTTAGGCTCTCAATTATTTCAATAGTGCCAAAACAAAAATAAATACAAGACAATTTGCTGAAGAATTTGTCTAAAATTTGGAAATAAAGTGTAATGGAAGAGTCCTATAATTTTATTGTCCTAACAGTGATTGCCACTAGAGATGTGCAAAATTATTGTTGCAAATTTTATTTAACAAAACACTGGTTTCAAGAGCTAGTTTTAACGGTTTGGACTGTTCTAAACAGTAGAATTGGACAATAGTTTGGTGTTGTGATTGAGTTCTTTTTTTCAGCCTTTTCCCAGTATATCCAGTCATGTCCCAGCTATTAACGCTTTAGGCTCAATGGGAGTGAGGAGAAAAATACAATTAAACACATGCTCAGACAGAGGAAACCTGCTCAGAGCTTCATGTCTGGCAATCTATCAAGTTTCTGCCATTAAAAAAACCAGCAACTTTGCTAAGGGGAAATTAGAGTTCATGTAGGAAAGACAGAGAGCTCTGTTTTAGCAAAGGTATATGTGTGCATGTATTGTATACAGAAATGTTCATATTAGCAGTCTTGACATATGGACAATGTTTTGGTTTGTTGAATCCTGATGTACATGAGTGTGCTTTACGTACTTTGATATCTTGCTAATTATATTCAATTAATTCTGCAGTCAGTAATCGGGACAACAGAGTTGCTTTTGTTAGGCTTGCATGTGGTATGAGGCTATGGAAGGAAAGGAGGGAGGAAGGCGTACTGCTAAAATCAGATGAGTGTTATTTTTTTAAAAAAAAATCAAATCATGGTGTCAATTAATTAATTGAAAGACATTTTAAAGAGTTGAGCACTTTCAGTACTCTATTAACTGCAGAGGTTTATCTAAAGAACTTGAAAAGACAACTGTCAGTTTTTGATAGTACATTCTAATTTAATCTAATTTTTCAGTTAGATAAAAGCAATATTTCCATTGTTTCCTGTAGGAATTTGTGCTATTAATAATATTGAATAGGCCCAATTTTCTGCAGTTTTAATAGTAGACAGCATTCAGCACACAAATCTGTTCTATCTACTTTGGAACCATGAGGGAACTGAAACAAGCTCCAGAGTTTCATTATTTCAAATGTTCAGAATACTTAAAAATAGAAGTCTTGTGCTGCTAGGGATTTTGTTCTAATTTGGCAGTAACTTGAGTGTCAGTGTCTGTATCCAAAGTTGGGCACACTTTGCGGCTCTTGCTAGTGTACTGTCCAACAATAGTATTTGATCTAAGAATTTTGAAGCTGGCAATATTTCCCAGTTCATATGCAGATGATATTGCAGCAATGTCTTGGCAATATTATCTTTTGAACTTATGGGCCACAATAAAGTGTAAAAGATACTTTGCAGTGTGAGCCATGACACCTGTGGGATAAATCCATACCCCTTAGGTACTTTAGGCAACCAGGAGGAAGATGAAGGGGAATGGATTCAGGGTATTATTAATGCCTCTTTGATAGAGAAAGTAAGTGAAAGAGGGGTTCCTTAAGAGGCCCTCTCTCAGCTACGGGTCATATTTGTCAACTTCCTTAAGAGGAAAATTTTGATGGGACTTCAATTGCAAGTTGTTCTAGGTAGAGTAGATTGACTGGATCCCTTAGAATCAAGACTCAGACTTGGACGTGAGACCAAGACTGTTCTAGCTAATGAACTTGTACAGACTTCAATGAAGAGAAATCACATGCCTTAGTCCTTTAGATCCTTTAGTGTTAGGAATCATTCTGAGTCTTCATATTCAGAAGCTGAAGAGTTCAACCACAGATCCTGAGGCTGCACCACAAGAATTAGCTGAAGAGAGTGCTTAGATGCTAAGAAGACACGTGGACTCCTCTCACACGAACTGAAGTGGAATGAGAGCTGGGATGGGCCAGTTGCAGAAAAGCTTGACAGAGAGAAGCCTGGATGAGTTTTGTGAAGAATTTTACAAACTGGTTTGTAAACATTTACAGAGATGACACCTGATTATTTTTGCTCCCTTCAGAAACAGAAATATCAGATAAGGGGCAGTCTTACAATATGTCAGAATATGCCATTTGTATTTAAAACTTGAAAAATGAGAGTTTGAAGTAACTACTATCAATTTCTTAGAACATTAGTTCTTTACAGCAAGGTTCCTAATGGATCCTGTCAAACTAGAAGCTAACTTGTCATGACAAGCTCCAAAGAATCAAATATATACAGTGATAATAGCCTCTGCAGAATATAACCACACCTTCATATTGAACTTTTCAGAACTCTCAACTTCTTCAACCTACCTTCTCTGAAAAAGTGCATTATCCAGATGGTATATCTCAGGCAGAAAGGTTTCCAAGAACGACATGAATCCTTCTCTACCCAGATTATCTTCCAACATCCTAACCCTGCCGTACCATTTGCATGGTTTCTGATGTCACAATAAAAGTTATTTCAATTAGAAGAGAATATATGTAGCTCAGGGTTGACTTGTGGAGTCCTCAGAGTCCTCTCTGAGCATGGTTGTTTGTTGGCAGACATTTCATTACCTGAGTAGGTAACGTCACTAAGAACTGATGATGTTATCTAGATAGGTAATGAAACATTTGGAAACAAACAACCAAGCTGAGAGAGCTCCAAGGGCTCCAAAGGTTATTTGACTACAAGCTGCAGTAAAAATACAGACTGCTTCCCTTTGCCTATAACTAGATAAAATCAAATTTATCAAAATAATACTATATTGTTTGGAACAAGAAACCTACCTTTGTAGGTAGCATTTGTAACTTGGAGACATTTACTGGAAGAAGCACAAAACCCTGTTGAAATTGGAATTGATCACTGTAACCTGGAATATTTACAAGCAGCTCGGAAGTGCTACTAGCTGTTGCCAGAGAGCAATGAAGGAAATGCTTAAAGCTATTATTTCTACTATCTATACTACCTAGACCATGGAAAAGTGTATCTGGTCTTCATTACTGACCTATCAAACCAAAAGATGTTGAACAAAAGTGTTCCTCAGGTTTAGCTTAACAAATTAGCTTAACCGTTTCTGACTCCCTAGCATTATGCATTGCCCAAGCATGTTATTTTGGAGCATGAAATCCCATTCTCATGGGAGCCAGTTTGGTGTAATGGTTAAAGTCACTGGATACCAGGAGATTCCATGCTATAGTCCTGCTCAGGCATGATTTGGCCAAGTTTAGGTCACTCTTTCAGTCCTAGAAGATAAGAAAAACCTGTACACCAGTTCTTAAGTCAAGCCTTATTATGGATCACTAACTCATTTTTTTTTTAAAAAGTCAGTATATGGTAAAAAGGCTGCCTGCGGCCATGCATAGACTATTTTGCTATTAACAACATAAAATTCTATGGGCTACAAATGTAAACATAACATACATCCACAGAAATAACACCTTTCTTTGCAAATTGACTATTAACTACCGTACTTTTTTATCATTTCCCTACTTTAAATCATTAGCCTAACCTTCAAATCTACACAACTGTAAGTTCAAGTGGTGCATCAGGTGCTTAAGGGTCAAACAAGGAAATGTGCAAACATTTTGCTGACTGATGCAACTTGGTCCCACTTTTTCAGTTGGTCTGGTTATCATATTTCAAAACAATCCTCCAAAAATCTGACAATACATGCAAGCATTCTCCATTTTGCCCATAGTCAATTGAACACCCTGCTCTTTGAAATTCTCTTCATACCTGAACATTCACTTAGTATTCAATAAATTCTTGTTAATTGCTGCTGCATTCCTGATATGAATTATGTGCCTCCTATCATGGTCTAGAACAGTGATGGCGAACTTATGGCATGCGTGCCACAGCTGGCACGCAGAGCCCTCTGTTGGCACACGCACCTTCGTGATGGGGATGCCTTGGCGGAAGCTGTGGCGCCTGCTCAGCTTCCTGCGAAGCGCCCCTGGTGGTGGTAGCAGCGCATGCAGGACTTGGGCTTCCAGCCACTGGGCCACCTGTTGCACTGGCAGTGCACAGGGCAGGCAGAGCAACTTGGCCAGCCCGGCCATTGCCACCACCGATCCCTTGCGCCAGGCAGCTGCTGACCTGGAGCAGAGCATGAAGTTCCTGCAGCAGCAACACAGCAAGACACTCCGGCAGCTACACCAGTAGTTGAGCGGAGTGGCTTAAGTGGCGCAACCAGGGGGCGGGTGGTGTGTGGCTGTTGGGGCTTCGAAGAGCCGGAAGGCCACGGAAAGGGTCGCAGCCCAAGCTCTGCTGAACTTGAGAGGTGCGCGCACATCTCCAGTTCAGCCGGTTTGCAAGGATGAGAAGCATCGGTTCGCTTCCCCGCCACTGCTTCGCGAAAGCCCCATGGGGTGCCTTTCCTTTTTTTTTATCAAGAGAATGTATATTTTACTAATTTAATTTACAGTCATAACAAGGTTAGATTATATAATGACAAACCTATCCTTTAACATTTTAATTTCTTTTTCTTCTTCTCTTTCTTCCTTGTCTTTTTTGCTTTTCTCCTGGTCGTCTTCTTTTTCCCTTTTTTCTCCTCGTCTTCCTTTTCTTTATTTACTATGTCATTTTGATTTTGCCACCTTTTTCTTTTATCTATTTTTATTTTTAATTTTACATAGCTTTTTGTCCAAATATCCTGATTTCCCTTATTTCATACATTCTCTTTACCTTTATACATTTTGACTTACTTATTATACCT